>OAMR01000075.1:2885392-2940921 GCA_900205405.1 Echinochloa crus-galli
AACTCAGGACTAGAATCATCTGGTGGTGAGTTTTAGCCAGATCATTGAAAGAAACGGTATGTTTTTGAACGAACAAAGAAACGGTATGTTTAATTGTTTAAACATGAAAAGAGGAACCGAGTGTCCTAATCTACCTGCTCCGGACTCTGAAGTGGGAGGCGCGAGCGTGGCCTGTGGCGGTGGCTCCGGTGGCGCGGCAAGCTGCAGCATCGCCCGGCCGTCGTACACCGGCGACACGCTGTACCTCAGGGAGCACCACACCACGAAAGCGCTGATCCAGGGGAACTGCTGCTTGCTCAGGAACTGCGTCGTCACTAGATCCAGAAGGTGCCCGAGGCAGCCCTGGCACTGCGCCGGCGTCAGGTCCGGCGCGCACTGCGCGAGCCCGTAGAGCTTGGGGTCGAAGTCCATCTCCCCCGTGGCGAAGTACCTCCTCGTCGAGTTGCTCGATGCCGCCGCAACCGCGCGGTTGATGAGGGCCGTGAAGATCCCCGTGACGGCGGCGCCGAACCATGCATGATCCGGGGCGTTGACGCTGACGCTCCCCGGGCCCGGGGCCGTGTCGATCTCAGCACTTTTTGTAACAGCAAGTTCATAGGTTAATTTGTAAGGCACACGTGTTGCCACACCTTTCAACTAACGGGATCAGGTGAATGAAGGGAATCTAGCTGGTTGGTACCCGATACGTACACCAATTCCGAGACGAGCCATTGGTCCTCGCTGATGAAGTCGAGGAACCGGGAGCTGGAGAAGCGGAGCACGCAGACGTCGCGGTACACGGTGGCGCCCTTGTGCATCGGGCACGCCCGCCGCGCGTCCCGGAAGGCCGCCGCGACGCAGGCGGCGCAGGCGGAGGCGTTGGTGTCGCCGCGGCAGAGCGCCAGCGCGTGCACCTGGTCGGGCGCCGCGCCGACGGAGGCGACGGCGAAGCCCGCCGGCGAGGCGGAGGCGTTGGCGGGGAGCGCCGCGGCGAGGAGGTCCAGGTTCGCCTGGAACGTGCCGTTCGCCGCGTAGGACGAGGTGACGACGTCGCAGTCAGGCGGCGGGGCCGCCGCGACAAGTGGCGGCAGCACGGCGAGAACGACGACGACGGCGATGGCGGCGACGGCGACATGGCGGCTGGCACGCTGCATCGCCTGCGACAGAGGAGGGGTCGCTTGCTTTTCGTTTGGCACCACCAGACACAGTTGGCAATGGCAGCTCTAGGAGACGGCGGCGGTGGGATAGCCATTTGCCAATTTGGCATGAGTTAGTCCAATTGGCGACCTTGGACTTGGACCTGACCTGGCTGAACGACGAATTCCAGATTCTCGGCGCCTAGGGGAACTGCGGTCTACGGTCTTTTGCACATGATGGTCGATGGATGGTGAACCCCTGCGTGGAAAGCGGGAAAATGGCAAGAACTATTTTTGCATCTCGCCAAACGCGGTAGGCCCACATCGGAGTCGGATAGGCCCGCCGCGTTTTGTCTAAGCTTCATATGGGCCGGTCGGCATCTTTCAGCCTGGTGAAACCATTTGTTTTTTTTTAACATGCGCAGCGCCAGCCGATTCAATAGGTAGCGATATCCCCAATCCCCATATAAACACGAGTCTCAGTGGAGGTTTCATGAAAATTTTATAATATTAAATTTGCTCACGTGAAAGATGAGAGAGAAGGGAGATTCATGACGTATGAGAGCATGATTATCTATAGTTTTTAGTTAGGTGTGTAATGAAACTATCCAGTGAGACGGCCTAAATTACCCACGTTTGCTATGTTGCACATTTTTTTAGAAGAAAGATGCATTGATCTTAGCTCATTACACCGGCCCTTTTACAAACATGACTTCAAAGAAAAGAAAAATTACAAAGAAGTCTAAAACTCGTGTTCATCTTCCTCAAAGCCTTCGGAGATCTGTTCGTCACCGCCGCCGAAGCCGCTTCCCAATCGGCGTCGGGCACCAAAGCCAATCTCCACAAGGTGGAGGCCGCAGAGGAGGGCTTACTTCTAGGCGAATCAGCCGAGTACACTGCCTCCCAGGCGCATCGGCCAACTCCAGTACCCATGACGCATCCTTCGATTCCACCGCCGGCAATCCGAGCAAAGCTCAGATTTTCACCAAAGATCATCTTCCTCGAGATTAACAGGGTCAGCACCATCATCATCTGAAGGAGACGACGATACGCCAGCCCTCGACTCCTAGACAGGTCTCCCCAGCCTCTCCGTTAACGTCGGAGTAGATCGCCATCGGAGAACGGAAGAAGCTGGGAGAAATTATTCCTCTGCAACGTCGTCGCTTCCGCATCGCCGGCGCCGCCAAGAAAACTAAGCCGCAGATGAGCCATGCTCCTCCGGCAAAATCTAACTCCACCACCGAGCATCGGCGGCGAGCAAACCCTAGACCTATAAGGACTCGATCTACTAAAAGAACGGACCTCCGCTCCCCTCACCACCGGCTAGGAGGCCGGGGGCGAGGGAGAACGGGAGCCGGAGGTGAGCGGAGGCGGCGCGCAGGCACCGGCGGCGGGCGGTTCCGCCCGTGTCGCCCAGGGCGACGCGGGGGACGGGGGCTGCGGCGCGACTCCTAAACTAGGTTTTGCTATGTTGCACATTTCTCATCTTCCTACGAAGGTTAAAATAAACCAAGAGCACTAAATCCTTTTTTTTGTAATAGTATCATAAACTAGAACTAGGGCGGATCATATTGTATTAATTCCAACAAAGAGCTCAGAGGAAGACTCCATGTCTCCATCACACGTGAGTAAAAAGGGGATTAGCTCACAGATAGTCGTTGTGTGATCGTTTGATGCACCTTTGACAGGAATGAATCATTATGGATCGTCTTGCATTATTTCTGATGAATGCGGCATTATTGACAGTTGAAATTAAAAAACAAAACAAGAGAGCATGAGGAAGAGAGCCATCAGACAGGGAGAACACAGTCGAGCAAACCCATTTTGCTCGCGCCGTGGGTTTGTTATTGATCCGGACTTCTCACGAAAGGAAAATGCAACAAGGTGGTAGTAGCGTAGCCCTTTGAGACTTCACAATTGTTTCTCCACCAGTTCAGGCGTTGGGTACTGGTGGGAGAGCGCAGTTTCCGATCTCTGTAATAATCATTGGTACAAACACCAGAAAGATCACCATTTCTGTCAGCTGATGTACGTCCATGACGTGCAAAAAAAATAATATCTTATACTACGTGGAGGCGTGGAGCTATGGGCAAGATGAGGAGACGGGAGACATGACTCACTTTGTGGCTGGTAGACGACGGAGCCGGCGCCGTTGAAGTCGCACGTCCCATCGGCCCTGCCATTGTTCTGATAGTAGCTGTTGAACGCATACGAGGCGTGCGCTACCTTGGTGTCCGGCTGGAAGCACGTCCCGCCGGGTTGGATGGCGCTGCAGTCCGCGCCATGGCCGCACGCGAAGTCCAGCGCCGCCTGCAGCCGGTCGTCCCCGACGGCCGCGTTCGCCACGCACCAGCTCTGGCTCCCCGGCGGAGTGACGACGCCGGTGAAGCTGAACTCGTACGCCTTCTGCATGTTGGGGTAGAAGAGGCCAAAGTGCTGCTCCACGTCGTCTGATCCGGAGCCCTTCTGGTTCTCGTCGAAGAGGGCGAAGATGTAGACGTCCATGTCGGCGTTGCGGCGGTGCGGGGTGCCCGTGTTGCCGGCCAGAACGCGGTTCATGAGGTTGTTCATGTATACCTGAGCGTTAGCAATAGAGGCCACTCCGCCGGCCTGTAAGAGCCGCCTCGTGCCGCCGCCGCCGGGCTGGAGTTTTCCGCCCTTCGGCGCCCCGTGCTCCGTATGCTTCACGGCCAAGCTGGTGAACCCCAGACTGTCCATGGCGTAGTACGTGGCGTCGCGCTGGGCGTCGAGGAGGTTGGAGTAGGTGAGCTTGGTGCCGGGGTCGACCACGCCGGGGTTGGGGTTCCCCAAGACGTAGTCGAGGTTGAATGTGTTTGGCTGAGCCATGTAAGTTAGGTAGGGATAGTAATTGACGGATAGGTAGGATCCCGTTCCCTGCAGGAGGTCGAGCATGGGTTTCATCACCGGCTGCGCGATGTCGTTACTGAACTGGCCCGCCGACGGCGGCCAGGACACATCGATCGCGTCGAAGGCGACCGGCGTGGTCACCTTCACGGCGTCGGCGAGGTTCAGCTGCGCCAGCGCCGCCTGCACGTTGGTCATGGCCGGGACGAGGCTTGGGTTCAAGTCGGGCCTCGATCTGAACACCTCGTTGCCGACGGCGACGCCATTGATCTGCGTGGCGGGGTAGAACGCCGCCACGTTGTTCTGCACCCACTGGAGCGCGTTGGACGGGTCCGAGGCCGCGGCGGCCACGTTCTCGTTGGGCATCATCACCATGACCTTGATGCCGGTGTTGGCAAGCGATGACAGCACGCTTGGGTTGGCGTCGTAGATCCTGACCATGGTGATGCCGTTATTCTTGAGCAGGTTCACCACCGATGCCGCGTCCGGCAGGTCGTTGGCCACACTCCCGTAGCTCACGCCCAGATCACTCGCATCTGCAATTTAATATAATCTGAACTTGCATCGATCGTTCCCAATAACAGCCCAAGTGTTAGCTTTTGTGGACAGATGCGTGAAAGATTACCTGCACGTGAGAAGAAGAAGAAGAAGAGCAGCGGCAATACGGCGCTGAGGATGACGGCGATGAGGCGGGTGAGAGCCATGCCCTACTGCGGTGGCAACGGGGCGGGCAGAGGAAGACGATGCAGGTTGAGTGCGTGATGATGAGCAAAAGGGTTCGTGTAAATTTATAGCCGGCACTTATTTTCAATGCTCAAGGTTTATTGTGCTGATGATGAGTCGCAGTGTTTCATGGTAAGTCGACCAGCAGATGCATGAATCCATGATTTTGGTGATCCAAGTTTTGCTACTGTCCACACCCGCCATGCATGGCTCTGCTCCATCCAAGCACCAATTGCGTATCAGGTCCGTGTCTGACAGGGACAAAGCAAGTCAACTGCGGCCTAGCTAGGTCATGCGCAACGAACTGCTTCGCCGTTGGCTCATCCTTGATGGTTTGGTTGCCCGTTGGCGTGGGCAATGTACGGAGTACCGCAGTTTTAGCCACACGCGGAAACTTGTGGATTATTGTCCCATTCCGACGGCTTCTGTCTTCCTCATCTCAGGCCATTCTCGATGGGGTTTCATTCACAATTAATACAGTGTCATGTTACTATTTTTTATGACGTATTGACGTGGAAGAGAATTAATGAAGAGAGAGATGGAATGAGTTTCGTGGTGATGAAACCTGGTGTACACTATTTTCAAGATAGCTGTGTCTTGCATGTAGCCTTGAAAACAACAAACAATGAAACTTTACATTGAGAGAAGCAATTATAAATTAAATATTATTTTGCTTATGTGGTATTTTTAAAAACACAAACATAAAATATCTATTGAGAATGGCCTTAGAAATTGGAACTTGGAAGGACGAAGCCAATGACTTGACTCCACAGTTTTTAATTTATTTGCTGTTTCTTGCTAGTCCTTTCCAAATGTCCTTCAACTCAAGTGGGAAAAAGAAATAGTATGGAGACGTAAGCAAAGTGACAATAAAGATAATGCATACGGACTACGGAGTATATATATGCTGTTGTATGGCAGTTACATTTTGCATATATATATTTAATTCCAAATATATGGAAATATGACAAAGTTAGGCAAGATTCTCCTTCTGATGCCTTCAAAACAGTCGCCCTCCAGTCCACTAGATCGAGTTGAAGCCTGCGTAAATGCAAGGGACCTAAAATTATTCAAAGATATGTATTTTTTCTGAAAGAAAAATTATTCAAAATGTGGAGCACACTCTTGGTGGACATTGCATTATATTATATATTTTAATTCCAAATGTATGGAAATAGGACAAAGTTAGGCAAGATTCTCCTCCAGATGCCTTCAAAACAGTAGTCATCCACCAGTCCACTAGAGTAGAAGCCAGCTGCGTACCCGCCAAAGACCTGAAATAATTATTCAAATATGTAAAAAATTCTGGAAGAAAAATTATTCAAAATGTGGAGCACACTCTTAGTGAATGTTGATGACGACTCTTAGTCAACGCTGATAAACGACTCTCAGTCACTTCGTGCTGATGATAACCGTGAATCCATGTGAATGTGATGGGCCAAAAACTGAATGTTCCATGATGTACTCTATAATAATGATATACTCTATAATATATACGTTCCTCAGTAGTCAGTACGTGATTTGCACGGGAAGCTGAGCCGAAGTGATAGCCATGGCCAAATTGTGATTATTGTGGCTAGTCTTGCCATGTGGCCTACACTTGCCAGGTCTAAGCATTCCTCTCTTGTTTCATAAAAAAAATATTATGACAGACAATCATTGTTATGGATTTGTGACGTTTGAGGCAGGCAGCGACATGCAAGTTAGACCACTAGTATATTAGAGACAATAATAGAATCACGAATGAAGACATGAGCGTGGCGGCTGATAGGGTTACCATTTTCTATGGCGTGGCGACGCACGGCGTGAGCTAAGGATATGTATTTGCATTGGAGGAGTTTGTATTCTTTCAAATCAGCAAGGGTGTAGATCGACTTGAGGTGTACGTGCATGTTCCCGTACATGTTACTAAAGTGTGGATGGAACACTGCAAAAAAGCTTCAAGAGTTGAAGTGGGTGTTCAAGCTACTGGTGTGCAGTAAAATTTCGGAAGGGACAGGTACGACCGAAATGTCGATTTTCGGTCCGAATTTCGGCCGAAATTTTTGAAAAACCGAATGAATTTTGACTGAATTTTGAAATTTCAGTTAAATACCGGCCGAAATATTACCAACATAACCGGTATAGCTATTTACCGGTCCTCACCGGTAGGACCAAAATTCGCTGATTTTCGACGAAAACCGGCCGAAATTGAGAACACTACTGGTGACTATGTCTATACTTGGAACTAGAGTAATCTGTTTAGATTGGTCTGCACGAGACTATAATGTAAGACACCAGGTGTAGTACGGCGATGGAAAGATAAGATCAATGTTAATGTGACAATTCCTATGTGACTTTGTATAGCGACAGTGAGGTTCTTATTATGAGTGCAATCAACTAGAGCATAATGTATTAGATTTTGTTAGGTTTTTGGGTTGGAGAAATCTAATTTTTCCTCGTAGAGATTGTTGTGGGATATGGGTACCCCTGGCCCACTGTCAGATTAGACTGCGCCGATCTGGGCCCACGCCTGACAAGGTCTGACAATTGGCGCGCCAGGTAATATAAGAGACGAAGGATGCATAGTTGCAAGTGAAGTCGTCGTGGAGTTTGAGTTTGTGGAGACAACAGTGTTTCTTTAGAGCAGTAGGTCTGAGAACAAGCTTGTCGGACAGCTCTTGTTGATCGGCAACCATAGCAGCTCAAGTCCGATATATATGGAGGTTTGTATGTCATATGGCTTCATAATGGTGGAGTATTTATTAAGATGGAGTTTGTTTGATATTGTATCAAATGTTATGTATAGTCCAGTTATGATAGGATGAAAGTGCATCTAGGCTCTCCCTATGGGTTTTGGTTGAATGATGACAAATGTAATCAAAGAGCTAATGGTTTGATTGAGTTCATGGACAAGTTATAATGTAATAAAATTCATGTTTGGAATGTGATGATATATCCCTATGGATCATGATAGACGGCATGGACAATGACCGATTTAAATTATTTTTCATTTTGAATTTGAGTTAGGAATGCCGTACTATTAAGGGGGATGCGTGTCGAATAAGTCATGGATGTTTTAATGCTCAAAGAGATCCAACCAAGTACCTATGAGAGACACAAGTGCACTCACGAACACACTATATTCCTGCTGTTTTTCTGGAGCAAGAATATCCGGGACTGGGGCAGAACAAGTTTTGTTCCGGGTACCCCTTTGGTTTAGGGGTTCTTGGAGTATCCAGGGTCGTCCCGGAGTAGCCTGGTACAGAATCAGGGTCAAAGTTTCACGTTCATTTCTGGAGCAAGGTATACCGGCCAGGGGTCGGAGTATCTGGATCAGATCTCGCAGACAGCATAACGGTTAGACTTTGGGGGCTGAGTATATAACCCCCCACGCCCCCACCTCACTTGCCTGCCGACCGCACACAGAAAGAACACTCTCTTGAGCCTCCCTTTCACTCCCTCAACTCCCTAGAGCTAGTCCTTGTGAGATTTGAGAAGGGGATTGAGTGAGTTAGTGGATTTGAGTGTGGGTGAGCATCAACTCCAACTCTTGAGCATTGAAGCATCCTCGGCCATCGACTCGCATTTGTTACTCTTGGAGCTTTTGCTCCTAGACGGCTAGGCGTCTCCGGCGAGCGCTCAACTCGTGTGAGCTTGCCCTCGGAAAGTTTGTAAAGCCATCCTCTCGGGGAAATCATAGTAAGTAACCCTAGCTTGGCTTTTGGGCCCTAGGGGGAGGGTAGAGTTGTGGCTCAACTCGGTCTCTTTGGAGGCACCTCAACGGAGACTAGCTTCTTTTGGGAAGTGAACTTCGGTAAACAAATTACTTGTCTCTTGTTGTTGTGCTTGTTCCTCAAGTTTATATTTGTTCATCTTGTTCTTCATGTTCTTGCTAGTTCATAGTTGATTTTCATAGATTTGCTCTGATCTACTCGTGTGTTAAGTTTGTGGTGCAACTCTTAGGTGGAAAAGAATCCTTGGACGATTTCCCACCTTTGTATTCAAAGGGAATCAGCTAAGTCATTCGAAATCATTGCATCACATGCTCACTCTTTTCTGTCGTAGGAAACTCCGGGAACCTGCCAGATACTCGAGTCATCTGAGCCGGAGTATCTGATATGGTGCCGGAAGTTCCGGTAACTAATCCGACTATGGGATAATTGTGTGCAGTTTTTTGAAGAAGATCCTATTCATCCCGCCTCTAGGCATCTTGTGATCCTTTCATAGGACTTGGAATTATATTCAACAGTTTGGATAGAATCTGTCCCAAGCTTTGTAACCCGTATCTTCTTATAAATACAAGCACGCATTTCACGCGAAAAACACATGATTCGTTACCTCTAGGCATAAAAAATATTCTTTTCTATTCTCATTTATAAATTTCCATTTTTACTATAGTGGCACGGAAACTTATTATCTATACCTTTGTGCATCTGGCACGGATATGGCAAGCATCCGCGTTAGCTTTGTAGTGCCGGCTTGGTCAACGACGAGGATGATGTTTTCGCACCGGCGGGGATGAGGTGCTTTCTAATTGTCAAAGATACAATCATGTCTCTGGTGTCATCTATAATCTTATACATTTGTCTTGGTAGATCCAATCACCACTTCCGCTGGTAGAGATTAGTAGGCAATGTCTGACTTCAAGATCTAATTTCTAACCATTCTTATAGGTTTAGTTATTAGACCCAAGGCCTTGGTTTGTTGTTGGATTTGGTGAACTTGGACTAGATGGGGTCAGCTGGTAGTGGTATAGAGAACTGGGATCCGGTTGCGCACTCTAACAAGAGGTATCAAAGCCCATAGTAAGAAAACTTAAAATATCTCCAGAGTCCCATGGTGATGAGGAGTTCGTGAATGTCTATAGGGCATCACACGGGTCATGTGAGACTAAAGAGTTGGACTCGGCGCCTAAAATAACATCTTAGGGGAGATCACGTGGGTTGTTTGTGATAACAAAGTTAAGCCCGACGTATAATAGCGGAGACTGTTAGGTTTATGTGAGAGTGTTTAAGCAACAATTAGTAAAATCTAGTTTTTTCTCACTTGGGTTTTGTTTTTTCTAAATCGGTTGAATTGAAAACCTCGTGGAGGGTTTACCTATTGGTCTAGTTTTTTTTTCAAAGTTCAAATAATGACATGTCGTACGTATTGTTGGCCGTATTTTGGTTACCAGACGAAGTAACAATATTGGAACGGACCGGTAGGCCAGTTTTCGACCGGAATTTTAAAGTTTGGGGAAAAATTGACTATAATTTGAAGATATTTATTAATGCGGTAAAAAAACACCGGTTTTACCGGTATGGATACAGTACCGGAGCCATACTGTTAGGACCAAAATCCCCTAAAACCGGCGAGTTTCGGCCAAAATTCCGAACAGTGCTGTTGGTAGACGCACCCACTCGATTTACTTGTTGCCGGTGCAAGTGTTTTTATTTTGTAGTCCCCCTTACAGAATCATAGGAATTTATACTATAATCCGTGTATACTGAGATGGATAGCATCGTGGCTTTATCCAGACCTCGCTTGATGATGTGTATATTTAGTGTTGTTTCTTCAGTCGATCAGCCGTTCGATGAGAGCACGCAGTTTCCAACTTCTGCAGTAAACAATGGAATGAAGAAACGCTGGTAAGATTGAGCCAAACTCTGGTAATTAAGAGCGTGGAAATTGAACGACATGATCGATCATCATCAGAGAGAGCCGAATAAGCATCGTGACGAACTCACTGGGCTGCTGGTAGACGACGGTTGCGGCGCCGGAGAAGTCGCACGACCGGCTGGCCCGGCTCTTCCGCTGGTAGTAGCTGTTGAACGCGTAGGAGGCGTGCAAGGCCTTGGTGTCCGGCTGGAAGCACGCGCCGCCGGCCTGGATGGCGCCGCAGTCGGCGCCGTTGCCGCAAGCGTAGTCCAGCGCCGCCTGCAGCTGCGCGTCCCCGACCCCCGCTCTCGCCACGCACCAGCTCGCCGTCGCGCTGCAGAGACCTACATATCCAAGTAAACGATAGGAACACGTGATGAGAATGAGATACACTGTCGCATCTCTGCCTACCCAAGATAGGCGAGATGGATCGATCAGGATCACAAACGCTTGCGTTGACTCACCGGGTTGCTGGTAGACGATGGAGGCGGCGCCGGAGAAGTCGCACGTCCCGGTGGCCCGGTTCTTGCGCTGGTAGTAATCGTTGAACGCGTACGAGGCGTGCGCGACCTTGGTGTCCGGCTGGAAGCACGACCCGCCGGACTGGATGGCGCTGCAGTCCGCGCCGTTGCCGCACGCGTAGTCCAGCGCTGCCTGTAGCCTCGCGTCCCCGACGCCCGCGTTCGCCACGCACCAGCTAGGCTTTGCGCTGCTGCACGTGTCTGTTCGTACGTCTCGGCGGCAAAATGGGGAATGTTAAGACACAAGTTTATTTACTGCAATATAAACTTGCTGATCTCCCATATGGGCTGACAGATTGAGGACTTACCAGCTGGTTGCTGGTAGACGATGGAGGCCGCGCCGCTGAAATCGCACGCCCCGGCGGCGCGGTTCATGCTCTGGTAGTAGCTGTTGAACGCATACGAGGCGTGCGCGAGTTTGGTGTCCGGCTCGAAGCACGACCCGCCGGGCTGGATGGCGCTACAGTCCGCGCCATGGCCGCACGCGTAGTCCAGCGCCGCCTGCAGCCGCGCGTCCCCGACCGCCGCGTTCGCCACGCACCAGCTGTCCTTCGTGCCGCCGCCGCCGCTCCCGCCACCGCCGCCGCCGGTGGCGTGGCGGAAGTCGAACTCGTACACCTTCTGCATGTTGGGGTAGAATAAGCCGAAGTGCTGCTCAACGTCGTCCGACCCGGCGCCCTTCTGGTTCTCGTTGAAGAGGGCGAAGATGTAGACGTCCATGTCGGCGTTGGGGCGGTGTGGGGTGCCCGTGTTGCCGGCCAGAACGCGGTTCATGAGGTTGTTGATGTACGCCTGAGCGTTGGCTACGGAGGCCACTCCGCCGGCCTGTAACAGCCGCCTCCTGCCGCCGCCGCCGGGGCGAAGCTTCCCGCCCGACGGTGCGCCGTGCTCCGTATGCTTCACGGCCAAGCTGGTGAACCCCAGCCTGTCCATGGCGTAGTACGTGGCGTCGCGCTGGGCATCGAGGAGGTTGGAGTAGGTGAGCTTGGTGTCGGGGTCGACCACGCCGGGGTTGGGGTTCGCCAGCACGTAGTCGAGGTTGAACGTGTTTGGCTGAGCCATGTAGGTTAAGTAAGGATAGTAATTGACGGAGAGGTAGGAGCCCGTGCGCTGCAGGAAGTCGAGCATGGGCTTCATCACCGGCTGCGCGAGGTCGTCCCGGAACCTGCCGGCGGACGGCGGCCACGACTCGGCGAGCGCGTCGAACGCGACCGGCGTGGTGACCTTGACGGCGTCGGCGAGGTTCAGCTGCGCCAGCGCCGCCTGCACGTTGGACATGGCCGGGACGAGGCTCGAGGTGAGGTCGGGCCTCGAGTCGAACACCTCGTTGCCCACGGCGATGCCATTGATCTGAGTGGAGGGGTAAGCCGCCACGTTGTTCTGCACCCACTGGAGCGCGCTGGACGGGTTCTGGGCCACGTCGGCAACGTTCTCGTTGGGCACCATCACCATGACCTTGATGCCGGTGTTGGCCAACGAGTTGAGCACGTTGGGGTTGGCGTCGTAGATCCTGACCATGGTGATGCCGTTCTGATTGAGCAGGTTCACCACCGATGCCTGGTTCTTCGGCAGGTCATTTGCCACCCTACCGTAGCTCACGCCCAGCTCACTCGCCTCTGTATGAGTCGACAAGATGTATACCAATTGTTAGCAGTTTAGCACTAATCTGCATTTGTATATGCATTCGGATCATCGATCATTCCCGATGGAAAAGTGCTTTTTGTGGCGTCGTGGGAATATACCTGAACGCGAGGAGAAGAGTAGCGGCAATGTGGCGCCGAGGATGAGGACGATGAAGCGGGTGAGAGCCATGCTCTGCTGCTGTGGTGGCAACGGCCGGGCAGAGGAGGATGATGGAAGTTGAGTGCGAGCGTGCAAATTTATAGCCTCAAGCGCGCTGAAGGTCGAGAGGTCAGTGTGTGCTGTGTTCATGGTGGTGGTGGGTACTGCGCGACTGCCGTTGTGCCGTGTAAGAAGGGTGGAAAAGAACGTGTAGGACGCACCCTTTGACGTTTTCCGGCCAATCACGTATGAGTTGAACCCAAAGATTGAAGTGCTGTGGAATATGGATTAAGATGATCAGGAGTGCGGTGGAAATCATGTACAGCGAGATCCCTGTTTGTACGTGCTACTCGATCTGTAGCACTGGCTTGGACATCTACACCCTCCCCTCCATCTCCATGCACGGCTGGTCTGTCTGACGCCTGACGGGGATAGGCAAGTCAACTGCGACCTAGTAGTCATATCATGCGCTAGCTCTACCTCACAAAGGCCATCCCAAATTCTACTCCCAAATTTACTATGCAAAAAGAAGATTCTCCATCACATCAAAATGTCATAACATGCATGGAGTACTAAATATAGATGAAATTAAAAACTAATTGCACAGTTTTGTTGTGCTCTGCGAGACGAACATTTTGAGCCTAATTAATCAATTTTTGAACAATTTTTCACAAATGCAAACGAAATGCTACAGTGACGCAATGATTACGAAGTGACATCATACTCTCAAATTCACCCTTCCAATTCTAACATCTAAACAAGGCCAAAATGGAATGCTTCCCCTCTACCTCTAGGATCTGGTGAGCTAGGGCCTATATGGTTCAAGGAACAGCTGTGGACAGAAGGAATTTTGGTGGTGCAGCTGGTTGATGGGTAGCATATCAAGGTAGTGGGGGCGCGCGGGCAACACCTAGATCATGCAACTAATGGATAAAGACTGGAAAGGAAAAGGAAACATCCTAGTTAGATAATTAGATACCACTTAGCACGATTGGGTGCCACTTGTGGAAAAGAAACGTCCTATTAGATATTTAGAAGACAAAAATGGAAAAGCTCTCTCCTGGTGCTAGTATGAATTAATGTTTGCCCCGGTTGGCTTGAAATATGCCAGTACAAAATCAAAAAGTGTAAGTATTCTAGTATGAAATGTTTTGTCATGTAAAGCACAGGGATGATATAATTTAACAGCGTCTTGTAGTGGTATGGCGGAGCTGGAGAAAAATAGAGGTGGGTGCGACACTTCAGTGTATATGCATGATAGTCAAACAAACATGGTGAAAATTTAGACACAGTAACATGGTTTTGAATTTGTTGTGGGTGCGGCCGCACCCAGGAGCTAACACTTGGCTCCGCCCTAAAATATATGTTTTAAAGCTACCAAAGTCAATTGATGGGTACGGAATAAAAATAGGTGGTCAGAGATTAGTAAGATGAGACATGCATGTGTCATCCATCTGGGTGAGGCCGCATGAGGTAAGATTTAGAGGAGGAATGCACACAAGTTTTTCTCTAGCGGCTGCATGGATCTTAACCTCCTGAAAAAGCCAATGACTCAATATCTTTTCTACTAAGTAGGTCTGTTTAATTTAGCATTTGCATGGAGTGTTTTATGTGTATATATAGTTTAGGATTTGTTTTGTTAATTACAGTTGCAATCGTCCTAATAACTTGCAAATGGAAACATGGCATTTTCCAACTATATGAAAATAAGACGGGTTAGGCACGAGTCTACTTGAAATGTTAAAAAAACATTATCAACATACTATGAATTTTGGGACTAATCTACTTCAAATGTAATACTGTGAATTGGGACTAATCTTATCTGTTAGTTCAAATTCATAATATTACACTCCAAATCAAGGATACCATATAGGATGGAAACTATGATTCTCTCTCTAAACTTCACTATTCACCTATCACATCAAATCTCTCTCCTCATACATGGAGCATTAAATGTAGGTAAATAAAAAACTAAGTACATGGTTTTGATGTACATGACGAGACGAATTTTTTGAGCCTAGTTAGGTCATGGTAGGACAACGATTACCATAAACAAACGAAAAGTGCAGCAGTGCGCTACAATGTCCGATGTGACTTTTCGATCAAATTTTACTCACCCTTTTTTACAACTAAACACACCCAACATGTCTGACCATGCAAGACTCGTGTGGCATCTTGAGCTCTGGTGGGGCAGCAAATCAATTAATGAAAGTATGAAACCTCCAATATATCGTGTGACGATAGAAGATGAGGTATCTTAATAGTATATTTTGCTTGGTTGCAATGAACAAAATAATTCTATCTTGATGTAAATGCCATTTTCCATGCCAAACTTTATTTGTCGTCGATTGGTTAGGCTTATGGTACAATGTTTCTACAACATAAGCAGCACAAAGGACACAATCAAGCACGCGTACGGTTGGGATGCGAACAAAATCGTGAGACCAAAGACCACTAGTTCTTTTGTGTTCTACGGATGCATTGCTTATTACAAGTTTCCACATGCACACTTCACCTCTTGCAAACCGCCATTTATTTTCCTGCTGCACTCCTCCCCACACACGTCGAGAAACCAACAACGACTTGACTCGAATAGTTTTGTTTCTTGCTACTTCTTTCCAAAACTTTTCAACTTTTGTGGAAAAGAGGAATAGCACCAAGTGCTAACATGACAATAGCTCCAAAGTAAAGGTACTGTAGGTTGGACACAACAGTACGTCTCATCCAGGGAAAAATTTTGATCAGATCGAGCTTGTGGCAGCATGCAGTATTTAGAAAATCTATTCGGAGGGATATATAAGGTGTAATTGCTGCTAAGATTGTGCTATTTTTTGATATTTTTTTCTGAATATCTGAATTGCACTGTTTATGTTTCCTCAGAAAAAGAATTGCATTATTTATGTGATAGAGTGAATGTGCATTCGTACGTGCCACTGGACACATCCCCACTTGCGAAGAAGCCATTATCCTGCCACGATGCTCCCATGTCGAGAAGCCAACGACAACTTGACTCAACAATTTTGTTTCTTCCTACTTCATTCCAAAACTTTTCAACTCTTGTGGAAAAGAGGAACAGCGGCGAGTGCCAATAGCCCAATAATGACAATAGCTTCAAAGATATCGAAGATTGGGCAATAGTCTCATTCAGAGAAAAATCTTGATTAGTCCACTAGGGTTGGCTTCAGTATATGCCAAGGACCTTGGTTTTAATTTGCCAAAGTCCGTAGAAAGACATAGCAAACGTCAACCGTAGAAGGATATAGGTTCACACTTAGATTGCTAACTAGTACTCAACGATGGGGGGATGTTAAAAAAAAAGCAGAGATCATAAATTTCATCGAAAAATTTGTAAAAGCAGAGATTCAAAAAGATGACATTTTATCAAAAAATTTCTAAAGAGGATTACACATTATTAAAGTATATATAATTCACAACAAGTTAATTATGTCAACCTTATCATTTAAATATGTGGTCAAAACTATAAAAAACTTTATCAGTGTGAAAATGAAACGACGTATACATTGGGTCAGATGGAGTGTGACATATGAGTACGGGACTAGTGGTGACCCCACGCAGCCGCTAGAGTCCATGGTTTGTCCACGCAATGCAAATACAGCGTCCTACACGTGGGAACATGGAATATGGCGATGTTACTTTTTTTCTCAACAATTTGGTTCACCTTGACTTAGAATGTGTCCAGTCCATCATTTTCTTTATTTTGTTCACCGCTTTCTCTTTCTCTCCCGTGGTTGACTCTAAATAACCGAAGCTGCTGCTGCACCCATCACGTAGCTGGTCGAATTTGGACTGAATTTGGACAAAATTTTGCACCCGCTATATTCTCGGTGATGTTGATGCGAATGGCATATACAGGGGGTGTTTAGTTCCCGAGAAAAGGGTAAAAAGTGAAGTGAAAAGTCACATAGGACACTGCAGCGCACTGTAGCACTTTTCGTTTGTTTGTGGTAAACATTGTCCTACCATGACCTAACTAGGCTCAAAAGATTCGTCTCGTCGCGTACATCAAAACCATGCAATTAGTTTCTTTATTTATCCACGTTTAGTGTTCCATGCATAAAATTAATTTTATTTTTTTGGTGGTATGAGACGTTGACTATCAACAGGAAGCGTATGTAACCTGCTTCTTTAATCTAAAGATGTCCCGGCCTATTCTTTTGAGTGTGTGGGCATGTAACGAGCTGTGTTTAACAAAAACAAATATTCTTAATCTCTGCTCCGGCTCCAAGTTTTTTTTTGAAGTGCTCTTTGACCACCGACGACCACCACCAACGTCAACTTTTGCCGTGGAAGTCACGGGTGGACACAGGGTGGGTGTTTCAATCGTATGGAAACTGAAAGGGTCCACTCTGGCCGCAACCAGCGACTGGGCCGATGGACTAAGGCAGCAGATTGACAAAAGTCCAAACCATGTACTGGCGTACTGTACCTGTACGTCTATGGCCCTGTTCCGGTCATATCACTAAATTTTTAAAAATTCTCTCTCTAAATTTCACTATTTACCTATCACATCAAATCTCTCCTCACATGCATGGAACACTAAACTTTTCGTTTGTTTGTGGTAAACATTGTTCTACCATGACCTAACTAGGCTCAAAAAATTCGTCTCGTCGTGTACATCAAAACCATGCAACTAGTTTTTTTATTTACCCACGTTTAATACCCCATGCATGAGGAGAGAGATTTGATGTGATAGGTAAATAGTGAAATTTAGAGAGAGAATTTTTAAAAATTTAGTGATATGACCGGGAACAGGGCCATAGACGTACAGGTACAGTACGCCAGTACATGGTTTGGACTTTTGTCAATCTGCTGCCTTAGTCCATCGGCCCAGTCGCTGGTTGCGGCCAGAGTGGACCCTTTCCAGTTTCCATACGATTGAAACACCCACCCTGTGTCCACCCGTGACTTCCACGGCAAAAGTTGACGTTGGTGGTGGTCGTCGGTGGTCAAAGAGCACTTCAAAAAAAAACTTGGAGCCGGGAGCAGAGATTAAGAATATTTGTTTTTGTTAAACACAGCTCGTTACATGCCCCACACACTCAAAAGAATAGGCCGGGACATCTTTAGATTAAAGAAGCAGGTTACATACGCTTCCTGTTGATAGTCAACGTCTCATACCACCAAAATAAAATAAAATTAATTTTAAAATAAATTAAGAAAAATACGAGGACATAAAGGATGGGAACGGGCCGGCCCAGCCCTGGCCTTGGACCCGTCCCCATGGCCTCAAGGTCAATTTTAGAGGGCCATGGGCCAACCTAATTTAATCTTTAGCTACGGCCTTGATGACCCAATGGGTAATGTGGGTCGGCCTTGTTCACTCTTTAGGATATGCTTAAGCAAACAATCGGATAAGTTTTGGTTATGTTGCTACTTGACAATTGCTAATTTATAAAAAAATAATTGTTTAGTTATAATACTACCGGTAGCTACGTGTAAAGAAGGAAAAAAATATTGTACATGTACTGCTAGGCATCAACATGAAAAAATTATTCAACTAACATCTTGTATGCACCCATAGTTTATCTACATAAAGTTAACTTTTACGTGTGGAACTGCATATGGATGTAAATTGCGTGAGGCTTTTGGGTCGGCCCTATCATGCCCATTGGGTCGGTAGGGTCCGACTCTATGGCCCTATTTTTTTATTTAAGGTCGACCCGTACGACCCATTGGCCTTGTTTTTATGGGCCAGACCAACTACCCAATGGGTCGACCCGGCCCATTCCCGACATATACTATAAAGTGGCCTTAGATCATTACTACCTCGATTCTAAATAACTATTTGAACTTTTTTCTCACAATATTTAACTATTAGTTTTTATTTAAAAATTAGGCAAATATCATTTATTTTATTTATAGTTTACTTTATCATTAAAGATGCCATAAATATGACTTCATTAATATGTCAATCTAAATTTTATGTTCTTTAAGTGGTAGGTGATGTGTCCGTCAATGCGAGGCGTCTGTGGCAAATTCGTCAATCTCGATATCTGCCAGTCCGGTATCTTAGAGGTGCTTATATAGGTATGGTTTACGTGTGTATATTCATAGTGGTCAGTGTGCGTGCGAGGCGAACATTTATATATGTATTGGTCTTTCGTAAGAAAAATCTTTATCCAGCATATATTTCACTATATAATTGTACATGCATCAGAATTCATCTATAAATACCAGACGACAGAGGTACGTGTACAGTTTATTTTTTATATAGAATAAAATATGAAAATATAAAATATTCTGGAAGCTGATATGCAATTATGCACCCTTTGACTTTCTAACGCTTTTCTTATGCATGTGCTTAACCTCTCAAATATATATATGCTTGTTAAGCTTTTGTAACCAAAATGCTTTACTGCCACTCACGATCACATAAAAGCGGAGAGCAAACAACTTGCGTTACCATTTGCCGTGTCCAACGATGACTAATTTACCCTCGTCTACATAACCTGTCTCTGAATTTTCTCCAACCAAAGTACCAAACACCATTGTATCAAAAAAGAAAAAAAAGAAGGCACCAAACACCATGGCTCACCACCTCCTGCCCTTGGCGGCGGCCATCCTCGCCGCCACCACCGCACTGCTCGTGATCCCCGGCGCAGGTTACCCCTGGCCGGTGTGCGGCGGAGCCAATTACTTCAAGGCCAACAGCACGTACCAGGCTCATCTCGACTCCGTTGCCTCCACCCTGCCCAAGAACGCCTCCACGTCGCCGGAGCTCTTCGCCACCGCCGCCCCAAATCAGCTCCGGGCCATGGCGCTCTGCCGTCCGGTATCTTAGAGGTGCTTATATAGGTATGGTTTACGTGTGTATATTCATAGTGGTCAGTGTGCGTGCGAGGCGAACATTTATATATGTATTGGTCTTTCGTAAGAAAAATCTTTATCCAGCATATATTTCACTATATAATTGTACATGCATCAGAATTCATCTATAAATACCAGACGACAGAGGTACGTGTACAGTTTATTTTTTATATAGAATAAAATATGAAAATATAAAATATTCTGGAAGCTGATATGCAATTATGCACCCTTTGACTTTCTAACGCTTTTCTTATGCATGTGCTTAACCTCTCAAATATATATATGCTTGTTAAGCTTTTGTAACCAAAATGCTTTACTGCCACTCACGATCACATAAAAGCGGAGAGCAAACAACTTGCGTTACCATTTGCCGTGTCCAACGATGACTAATTTACCCTCGTCTACATAACCTGTCTCTGAATTTTCTCCAACCAAAGTACCAAACACCATTGTATCAAAAAAGAAAAAAAAGAAGGCACCAAACACCATGGCTCACCACCTCCTGCCCTTGGCGGCGGCCATCCTCGCCGCCACCACCGCACTGCTCGTGATCCCCGGCGCAGGTTACCCCTGGCCGGTGTGCGGCGGAGCCAATTACTTCAAGGCCAACAGCACGTACCAGGCTCATCTCGACTCCGTTGCCTCCACCCTGCCCAAGAACGCCTCCACGTCGCCGGACCTCTTCGCCACCGCCGCCCCAAATCAGCTCCGGGCCATGGGGCTCTGCCCCGGCGACATCAACGCCACGGGCTGCTTCAGCTGCCTGACCCAAGCCTTCAGAGACCTGCCCAACGACTGCTCCTACGACAGGGACGGCACCATCTACTACGACCCCTGCATCCTCCACTACTCCGGCGCCGGCAGCCTCCCCGGCGGCGTCGACACCGTCACGTACACCATCCCCTACAACACAAATGTCACGTCGGACCCGGACAATTTCAAGAGCCTCCTGGCCGGCCTCATCAACGCCACCGTCGCGTACGCCGGCAACTCCAAGCGGCTGTTCGCGACAGGGGAGGCGGACTTCAACCATGAGTTCCCCAAGGTGTACGCCCTGGCGCAGTGCAGGCCGGACAGGACGCCGGCGCAGTGCCGGGAGTGCCTCGCCAGCATCGTAGCAAAGAACCTGGCTTCGTTTGGGAGCAGTATCGGAGGCAGGGTGCTTGCAATCAACTGCAACTACCGCTACGACACAGCGCCGTTCTTCCATGTACCGGCGATGGTGAAGATGGCATCAACGATCCCCGGAGCTCCGGTGCCGGCGCCAACGCCGGCGGCAGGGCCGGCTGCGCAGCTACCTGTTGGGACGCCGCCGCCGGCTGCCGGATCAGGTGTGTTTCGTCGTCCTACTCTGCTTTGACATAACCAACATGTCAACACTTGGAGTTCGTAATCGTGGACTTTCTCAGTGCACGCTCCCGTTGATGACAGATGAAATGATAAATTTGTACCGACACAGATTGTCACGGAGCAGAAATTTCAGTCACTTGTTTTCTAGGGCTGGAAATTGACATGTATTTAACCTGCTGTCTGCTCACACAGGAGGAAGAAAGTACAGTGTGGCTGCAGTCGTGGCTATGGCAGTTGCGCTACCAATTCTTGCAGCGTTGAACCTTGTCGCCTGTCTCTGTTTCTGGAGGCGGCGGCTACCAATTGAACAAACGAAGCAGCCATGTATGTACTTCAAAACTCTGCAATTTTGACAGCTTGAGAGTCGCTTCGGGGAACCTGAAAACATTCCAATTCTTCTTGAACAGATCCCATGTATTCAGCTGAAGCAGAGGACATGGAAACGGTGGACTCAATGATGATCGAAGTCTCCACCCTGCGAGCCGCGACAGGGAATTTCGACGAGAGCAACAAGCTAGGCGAAGGCGGGTTTGGCGCGGTGTACAAGGTACTGAACAAGGAATCTTTTGTTTTAGAAGATACTGAACAAGGAATCAATCATTCATCAACTGACAATTTGAAAAATAATTAATGATCATGATTAACAGAGCACATTGGTTTGATTTGATTTGTTCAGGGTGTTCTCCCGGATGGCGACGAGATAGCAGTGAAGCGGCTGTCGAAGAGCTCGACGCAGGGAGTGGAGGAGCTCAAGAACGAGCTCGCGCTGGTGGCCAAGCTGAAGCACAAGAACCTCGTCAGGCTCGTCGGCGTTTGCCTGGAGCAGCAGGAGCGGCTGCTAGTCTACGAGTTCGTCCCCAACCGGAGTCTCGACCTCATTCTATTCGGTACTAATGATGACCATGGTCACTCTGTTTCCTCCATTTTCTCTGAACTCTGATGCTTTTATCCCATCACAACAGTGATCACTCCTTGCTTCCTTTATGATCAATTCAGACACTGAAAATGAGAAACGCGAGCAGCTTAACTGGGAGCAGAGGTACAAGATCATAAACGGCATCGCTCGGGGCCTGCAGTACCTCCACGAAGACTCCCAGCTCAAAGTTGTGCACCGTGATCTCAAGGCCAGCAACATCCTGCTCGACGCGAACATGAACCCCAAGATCTCCGATTTCGGACTCGCGAGAATCTTCGGCCGAGACCAGACGCAGGCCGTCACCAGCCATGTCGTGGGCACCTAGTCAGTAATTCAGTACTAATTACTAAGTGTTTACTGTGTTCAGGTTCATCTCTAGTCTAGGCAACTAGAGTGATTGGAATTCGTCTTCATTTCTCGTTTCAGTGGGTACATGGCGCCAGAATACCTGATGCGCGGGAACTACTCGGTGAAATCAGACGCGTTCAGCTTCGGCGTCATGGTGCTGGAGATTGTCACGGGGAGGATGAACAACAACGGCGGCGGCAATAAACCCCAGCAGCCTGGTGACCTCTTGACCACTGTAAGTACAATATGAACATCGATCGCCTCTGTTGTTACACCGTACTCTATCAGAACACTCCGCCTTGCAGCTTGCCGTCTTGGAATGGCTGACTGTAACTATATGCATGCCACCGTGCAGGTATGGGAACACTGGGAGACTGAGACGGCGGCGGAGCTGGTAGACCCGAGCATGGGCGGCAGCTTTCCGGTGGGCGATGTGCTGAGGTGCATCCACGTAGGGTTGCTGTGCGTGCAGGGAGACCCGGCGGCGCGGCCGGTCATGTCGTCGGTCGTGATGATGCTTGGCAGCGACACGGTCACCCTCCAAGCGCCGTCAAAGCCGGCGTTCTTCGCCAGGAACAACGGCGCCAGCGTACAGCAGTGACCGTGTCGACTGTCGACCACATCGGTGCAGGGCGCGCGGCTAGCCGTGTGATCGAGTCCAGAACAGTTTTCAGTGGCTTGTGGTTCATTAATGTACGTTGTGGTGTGGCTTCAAGAGGCTTGGGTGCTCATTAATGTACACCGTTGGACAGCCTTCAAGAGACAGCGGCGTGGCGTTGCTACGAGGGGTGGTGTGGAAACGCAATGGCTTGGGTGAAGATGGCAAGTATGCTGCTTGATGACGATCAGTACATACGACAGTTGTTCTCTCTTTGGCTAATTTTAGTCATCCATGTTGTGTGAGAGTTACTTTTCTTCTGGATGTGTCCCCTTCTGTTTCCTTCTCGTTCTATGTTGTGCATTGTCTGCAGCTTCTATATATTTGTGGTTTTGCCACCTCAGTTAATGAAAAGTTCAAGTTGGCCTCTGGTCCGCCGTAGTGTTGTTCAAAAAATTAATGTACGTTGTGATGAGATAAAAGTTGCATGGGCTAGTGTGTGTATTTGAGGCTACTATATTTGGTTGTAAAGTTTACTCACGAGGGTCACATGATGCTTTTGTACCGATGGTAAAGTATTTATAGAAAAATTATTTGTAGGCAAACTTATAGAACAAGGCCACAAAGGGGGAGCAAAGAACCAAAAAGGTTGCTCACTGTCCACACGGGCTCTTGTACTATTTGTCGCCGTCTGTATCTAAACTCCAAAGTATCAATACCGATTACTATTCGCTGTCGATTTGCCTTGCACCATCCGTTTTATCATAAAAGAGACTTTAAACGTTATTTATGTATCTTTGCACTAAATTTTTGAAGACGAATAATCAAGTATTATAAAAAAAGTCAACAACAAATATTAATTTGAACGGAGAGAGAAAATAGTATCTCTTATTGTGTATCCTAATTAAGAGCTGGAAAAAGGATTAATTTGTAAACCCCACGCTGCCAAACAAGCCCAGTTATCATCACTCGCCATTCAGCAACGCAAGTGTGAAGACATATCCTTTGCTATTGTTGCCAGCATTAAGACTTTGACAAAACCAACTCTAGTGGACTGAAGATGATTCTTCTCTGAGTACGAGACAGAGACCGTTGCCTAACCTATACTATACGCAATGTACTATATAGTCTATACTCTATATAGTATGCAACAAGATTACAAGAAAACGGAGTCGTCGGAGCTGAGTGGTACATAACTACATATTGCCGTGTTACAACAGCTTTCAAATTTTGGAATTGTATTATCATTGTTGCCGCCTGGTGCAGATTTCCTTTTTTTTTCTACATTAGTTGAAAGCTATATTGGAAAGAAGTGGCAAGAAGGTTTGGGAGTCAAGTCGCCGTTGGCTTGTACACATACGAGGTCATGAGGTCGTAGCAACTAGCATAATTGCAGATGCACAACAAAAAGGCATGGTGGAATGTGCCATAGAACGAGTCATCATGGACCAGACAAAGGTCCATGACATTTCCATGGAGAGAGAACCACTTGTTAAATAGCAAATTAAATACATAGCAAAATGTTGTATGGTGATCTAGCCTTTATTCTACTCTATCAATATATACATGCCGGGCACCTAATTGATTGGGCCTTGTTAACGTCTTTATAATTGTTGGATATTAATTCGAGATTTTGAATCCAATATGCTGGATTTGGAATCAGACAATCAGTTGATCCAAGACTTCTAGGTTTCCCTAATCGGAACTTGATTAATCTATTTCAGTCAATCTTGTTCTAACTGCATGCTAAAGTCTTTCCATCCATCCTATCAAATATGAAGGATAACTGTCGATTCAGTGAATTCAATTGACAAGACCAATCTATTTATTTACATTACATTTTATCCATTTGTCTCAGTTTTCCAACCCTTATTGTTTTATTCTCTGGTCAGCAAACGCTCAGTGGTCAGCAAACAACTTGCATCTCACCGCTGTTTTCATCAGTGCGTCGCGCGGCATTTGCCGCGTCGAACGATGCCTAATTTACCCCTCGTCTACATATCCTGCCTCCTAACTTTTTCTTTCCTTCCATCACGAACAATGGCTCCTCCCCTCCCCCTACCTGTGGCCGCCATCCTCGCCGTGGCACTCCTCCTAGTACCTCCGGCAGCGGGATACCCGTGGCCGGTGTGCGGCGAAAGCAGCAACTTCGAGCCCAACAGCACGTACCAGGCCAACCTCGACTTCCTCGGCGCGACGCTGCCCAAGAACGCCTCGGCGTCCCCGAACCTCTACGCCACCGCCGTCGTCGGCGCCGTCCCGGAGCAGACCTGGGCCATGGCGCTCTGCCGCGGCGACGTCAACGCCACGACGTGCCTCGCCTGCCTCACCCAGGCCTTCCAGGACCTACCCGGCGACTGCTCTTACGACAAGGACGCCACCATCTACTACGACCCCTGCATCCTCCACTACTCCGACGTCCACACCCTCGCCGGCGACGACACCGGCCGGCTGATGAACACGTACGCCCAGTTCAACGACGCGAACGTCACGTCGGACCCGGCCAGGTACGAGACCCTTCTGGCCGCCCTCATGAACGCCACCGCCGAGTACGCCGCCAACAACTCCGCATATTTGTTTTCTTGTAGAACCAACCCATATTAGCTAAACGTCTTCTTATTTTTCCCGTTAAAACTTTCTTCAGAACAAGGAATCGTGCTCGTGTTGTTTCTGTTGGAAACCAAGCTTTGTGGCACATATCTGCCGTGATGTTTGCTAACACATTTGTTAGTTCACAGGGGCACGAAATCACCGTGTTCCCTGGGTTGTTCTTGCAGTTGTGCTGCCAACTCTAGCAGCCTTGAACCTGGTTGCCTTCCTCTGTCTCCGGAAGATGCGGCCACCAATGGCCCATGTCAAGCAGCAAAGTACGTTCCTGCAAAATTCCCTCTATCAATATATACATGCCGGGCACCTAATTGATTGGGCCTTGTTAACGTCTTTATAATTGTTGGATATTAATTCGAGATTTTGAATCCAATATGCTGGATTTGGAATCAGACAATCAGTTGATCCAAGACTTCTAGGTTTCCCTAATCGGAACTTGATTAATCTATTTCAGTCAATCTTGTTCTAACTGCATGCTAAAGTCTTTCCATCCATCCTATCAAATATGAAGGATAACTGTCGATTCAGTGAATTCAATTGACAAGACCAATCTATTTATTTACATTACATTTTATCCATTTGTCTCAGTTTTCCAACCCTTATTGTTTTATTCTCTGGTCAGCAAACGCTCAGTGGTCAGCAAACAACTTGCATCTCACCGCTGTTTTCATCAGTGCGTCGCGCGGCATTTGCCGCGTCGAACGATGCCTAATTTACCCCTCGTCTACATATCCTGCCTCCTAACTTTTTCTTTCCTTCCATCACGAACAATGGCTCCTCCCCTCCCCCTACCTGTGGCCGCCATCCTCGCCGTGGCACTCCTCCTAGTACCTCCGGCAGCGGGATACCCGTGGCCGGTGTGCGGCGAAAGCAGCAACTTCGAGCCCAACAGCACGTACCAGGCCAACCTCGACCTCCTCGCCGCCACGCTGCCCAAGAACGCCTCGGCGTCCCCGAACCTCTACGCCACCGCCGTCGTCGGCGCCGTCCCGGAGCAGACCTGGGCCATGGCGCTCTGCCGCGGCGACGTCAACGCCACGACGTGCCTCGCCTGCCTCACCCAGGCCTTCCAGGACCTACCCGGCGACTGCTCTTACGACAAGGACGCCACCATCTACTACGACCCCTGCATCCTCCACTACTCCGACGTCCACACCCTCGCCGGCGACGACACCGGCCGGCTGATGAACACGTACGCCCAGTTCAACGACGCGAACGTCACGTCGGACCCGGCCAGGTACGAGACCCTTCTGGCCGCCCTCATGAACGCCACCGCCGAGTACGCCGCCAACAACTCCGCGCGGCGGTTCGCCACCGGCGAGGCCGACTTCGACGACAAGGAGTACCCCAAGATCTACACCCTGGCGCAGTGCACGCCGGACCAGACGCCGGCGCAGTGCCGGGAGTGCCTCGGGAGGATCGTGGCGGCTGACCTGGGGACGTTCGGCAGCGACATCGGCGGCAGGGTGCTTGGGGTCGACTGCAGTTATCGGTTCGAGACCGCGCCCTTCTACAATGGACCGGCGATGGTGCGGCTGGCATCGCCACGAGCGCCGCCGCCGGCTGTGGCGCCAACGGTTGGGACGACGCCGGCGACAAGCGTTGGTGAGTGTGAAAGCGCCGGGTGTTTGGTCTTTGTTAATTTGACACATAATCAACGCATGTCAACACTTGCGCCTTGTTTAGTTCTCCAAATTTGACCCCAAATTACACTACATGAAAAGAAGATTCCCATCACATCAAAATATCGGCAAATATATGGAGTGTGGAATAAAAATTGATTGCACGGTTTTGTTGTACTTTTGTGAGACGAACAACATTTTGAACCTAATTAATTAATGTTTGGATAATTATTTATAAATACAAATAATATGCTATAGTAGCACATTAATAGTAAAATGTCAAGTTTGACATGCCAAACTTTGGAAGGGTGCGCCGATGCTTGATCGTGACGGGAACTTTTCTTTTTTTTAGCGCACGCTTGAGGGGGTAATAATGAATGTGTGGCATGAAAATTACGCAACGTCAGTCAAAGTACTTTTGAGGAAAAAGTCTCGCTGTATTTGTGGTGGTACTCCGTACCCTCTTTTTGAAAAAGGTGACTCCATTTCTAGGCATGAAAGGATGGATAATATATAATACTTCCCCAATCACAGATATAAGTAAATTTCTAATTTATCCTAAGTTATTACAAACGTTTTTTTACTTAACCTCTATATCTTTGACTTCATATAGATTGACAGCACAAGTGTAGCACTATTAGATTCATATGAAAAATTAGTTTCAATATATAGCTTTTCTATTTACCATAATATATTATACGTATAATACTAGTGAAAGTGTCATATTAGAGATAACATAGTTATCATAAAGGACTTATATTAGTGACAAGAGGAAATATAATAAGCTAATTTCATTGTATCACGGGTATTAGATTAGTGCTATAGAAATTTTCACTAGTGGCATGGCATATACAGTATTAAAAAGAGAGATAATAAAGTTGTATCAAAGATACATCTTGTGCCCAATAGAAATTATTTAGTCATATTTGTTTTCTTGTAGAACCAACCCATATTAGCTAAACGTCTTCTTATTTTTCCCGTTAAAACTTTCTTCAGAACAAGGAATCGTGCTCGTGTTGTTTCTGTTGGAAACCAAGCTTTGTGGCACATATCTGCCGTGATGTTTGCTAACACATTTGTTAGTTCACAGGGGCACGAAATCACCGTGTTCCCTGGGTTGTTCTTGCAGTTGTGCTGCCAACTCTAGCAGCCTTGAACCTGGTTGCCTTCCTCTGTCTCCGGAAGATGCGGCCACCAATGGCCCATGTCAAGCAGCAAAGTACGTTCCTGCAAAATTCCCCGATTTCACAGCACTAAACATTAGAAAGAATTTGAAAATAAATTACCTGCCCAAATCATACGTGGAGCAGATCCCATGTATTCTACTGAAGCAGAGGACATCGAAATGGTGGACTCCATGATGATCGACTCCTCCACCCTGCGAACTGCCACCGGGGATTTCGATGAGAGCAACAAGCTCGGCGAAGGCGGGTTTGGTGCTGTGTACAAGGTAGCACTGAACAAACACGCATCAGATGATTCTGAAATCTTAACTGCAAAAAAATAATCATGAAGCATGGGGAGCATTCTTTGGTTTTGGTATATTTTCAGGGTGTCCTCCCGGACGGCGAGAAAATAGCGGTGAAGCGGCTGTCGAGGAGCTCGACGCAGGGAGAGGAGGATCTCAAGAACGAGCTCGCGCTTGTGGCCAAGCTGAAGCACAAGAACCTCGTCAGGCTCGTCGGCTTCTGCCTGGAGCAGCAGGAGAGGCTGCTCGTCTACGAATTCGTCCCTAACGGGAGCCTCGATCTCATCCTCTTCGGTACCAACTGAACCATGCTCAACTTAAACTTCACCAAATTTTGTATCATCATACTGATCACTGCCTATTTCCTTTAGGGTCGTTGTATTCGGACACTGAGAGTGAGAAACGTGAGCATCTGGACTGGGGACAGAGGTACAGGATCATAAACGGCATCGCTCGGGGCCTGCAGTACCTCCACGAAGACTCTCAGCTCAAAGTGGTGCACCGTGACCTCAAGGCCAGCAACATCTTGCTAGACGAGAACATGAACCCCAAGATCTCAGACTTCGGGCTCGCTAGGATCTTCGGCCGGGATCAGACGCAGGCCGTCACCAGCCGTGTCGTCGGCACCTAGTCAGTACCAAAATTACTCTGTTAACTCTGTTCGGGTTCAGCTTGCCTCTACGCAACCAAGTGATAGGATCTAACCCTGCTTGATTTCTCGTTTCAGTGGCTACATGGCGCCAGAGTACATGATGCGAGGGAACTACTCGGTGAAATCGGACGCGTTCAGCTTCGGCGTCATGGTGCTGGAGATCGTCACGGGCAGGAGGAACAATAGCGACGGCTACAGACCCCTCAAGTCTGACGAAGAAGACCTTTTGAGCACCGTAAGTGAAGTCTGACCAGTGATCGATCACAACTGTCGCTGCATGCTGCGGTGAAGCTTGGCTTACGGTGAAGTCGCTGCCATGGCTCAGGTATGGGAGCACTGGGAGGCCGGGACGGTGGCAGAGCTGGTAGACCCGAGCATCGGCGGCAGCTTCCCGGTGGGCGACGTGATCAGGTGCGTCCACATTGGCCTGCTGTGCGTGCAGGGAGACCCGGCGGCGCGGCCGGTGATGTCGTCGGTGGTGATGATGCTCGGCAGCGACACGATCACCCTCCACGCCCCGTCCAAGCCAGGGTTCTTCGCCAGGAACAACAGCACCACCAACAAAGCTGTGTCACTGTCAACAGTGTCGCTGACGGGTTAGCCATGGGAGTCCTGAACAATTCTCAGTTGATCGCATATGTATAGATCAGTCACATGAAGCTGTGTGCAAGCAAGAATCGGTTTCTATCCTGACTGTTTGTAACTGGTAAACAAGAAAGCTCTTCCAGTCTCCTAAAATAAATTCTGAACTTCAATTTAGAGGATATTCATTTCTGCTCACCAATTTCATCCGATGGCTTCAGTTTATATACTGCTGCATTGGACATTAGGGAATGCACAAGTGATGAAAAATTAAATGCTGATCCCTGAAAATTTTATTTCATTGCCCGTGGTGCCTGTGCACTCGGCAAGCCTAGCGTGGCTTCGCCCATGGTGTCGATGATGGTTTGGATTTGATTCGGTGTACCTATCACTGTGGATTTGTGATGGACCATTGTCTGGATCACTAGTCAATGACTTTAAAACTTTAGCTACTTTTTGGTTATAACAAATCTATAAAATAGTTTCTCTCTTTTCAAATTATGTTCATTTTAGTTTTATCTTCAAAAAAATGTCACAAGTTTGAACCCGGGAAACATGTCATTTATTTGGTATTTTAGATATCATTAGAATTTTCTATCTAATTTAGAACACATTTAAACTATTGTACTCCCTCCGATAAAGGAAGCTGTTTAGGACTGTGACACGGCCTTCAAAACACAACTTTGACTTCTTATTTCTATAAAAATATTTATCGAAAAGTGTTACATGTAGCTTTTATGGAAGTATTTTTTCAAAATAAATCTATTCATATAACTTTTACAATTTCAAACTCAACATCTTAAAAGTTATTCATGATTTATATTCCTAAAGTTTGACTCAAATCTTATCCCAAATGACTTTCTTTACCAATACGGAGGGAGTATGTCCGGTAGGGAGTCGCAAATGTTTATACTTTTTATGTGACTTTTTATTTGACGCTTTCAAACATTCAAATCCAACATACTCCCTTTGTCCCAATCAAATCCGACATACTTCGATAAGTCAAATGATTCTTTTAGTTTGACCAAATCTATAAAAAAATATATTAACAATTATAATATAAAATAAGTATCATTAGATATATTTTTATAGTAAACTTAATTAAAAACATAAATATTAATATTAGTTGTTATAAACTTAATTAAAGTTAATTTTGATTGATTTATTCAAAAGCTAGAAATGTAGTTATTTTGGCACGGATGGAGTATAATATAAAAAAGTAATTTGCAGTTAAATTTGGAATGTTAAAGAGTTGTCGGCCTGACATAAGAAAAGGAAATATCTTGAGCTTGTTCACCTACTACTAGCCGAAACTTGGCCCGATTAGTTACGATCAGCCCAGTGCAGACATAAGCATACTGGGCCAGGCCTACTCCCTCCGGTTCACTATTAGAAGTTGTTTAGGACAGCGACACGGTCACCAAAGCATAACTGACCTCTCTTTTCTATAAAAATATTTTTTGAAAAATTATATATGTATATTTTTATGAAAGTAATTTTCAAGACCAATCTATTTATATGATTTTCACATTTACAAACTCCTCAACGGTTTAAATATTATTGATGATTTATATTTCCAATGTTTGACTCAAACATTGTCCAAAAGTAAGTCACTAGCACGATTTAAACAAGCCAAAAAAGGGTATTGGGCTTTTCCTTCGGAATTTTCTATATGACTATATGTCCCTTTTTTTAATCTCAAAAAAATATGTCCCTTTTTTTTTTGCGGGTGATATGTCACTTTCATCGAGAGAAGAATACGACACAGCACTACCGTTGTGTGTCACTCACATGACTGATGCATGTTACCTTTTTTATACTCGAATACTCGATGCGGCTGTTTGTCTCATACACCTGCACTAAGGCACGCAGAAGAGGTGGAGTGTTATTAATAACTAGCAAGGTGGCCCGCGTAAACAACACGGTAGCTAATTTTTTATGTTAGTATGATAATATATTTATCTAAATGCATTGACATTATTTTTTATGTGGTCTAATTTTTTTATCATCACGCTATATGGCATGGAACATGAATGCATGATAAAATAAAGCACCTTATATACAATATAGTTTTTAGTATTTATTCAAGTACTATAATTTGTATTGTCTTATAATATAAATTTACATCACGGAGTTTCACATATCTTGATAAATTATTTTTTATATTTTCTTGAAATTGTAGAATTAAAGGTTGGGCAAATACTTCGTAAGATGTAAAATTTTATCTTTTGATATATTTGTTAATTGGATAATTAGAGACCACGAACACGTAGAGCTTGTTGAATACATTCCGTTTCACTATTTACGTGAGTTATTTGGAGTTTAAATGATAGAATTACATTTATCTCAAGGGTAAAAAATTATCTACACAATAATCGAGTCCAATTTAGACAATGAATTCTCATGTTTTTTGTCTATTTATTAAGGGTTAATTGATATATGCAATTGCAACTTGACGGCTTGGAAGATATGCCAGTACAATTCGTCTATTTTGAAACATGCCATTACAATTCACCAAAAGTTTAAACCATGCCATATTCTGCGTCTTTGATTCCTTTGGACCCACCAGCAAACCACAATATTTCTGTATAGCTCAAAATGCTCCTGCTACATCATCTCTTTCTCTCCCTCTCCTAGACCCTTGGACCCCATATGTCATCTTCTTCATCTAGACTTTATGTTCCTCCCAGTAGCACTACATCTTCACGGCTCAGGGAGGATGAGATGAGGGTGGAGCTTGATGACTCGGGCGCTCAGGGGTGTGTGAAAGGTGGAGGGGTAGAGCTTGATGGCACCAGATGAGCGGCCCCGACGCGGAGGTCGGCGCGGGGTAGGGCAGGAGTTCCCAGTCGTGCGAGCATCAAGGTCATCTCTCGGTAAATACATCATGTCCTCATCATCGTCTCTTCCCGTCCACCGCTTTTATAACCGTCTATAGGGTTAATTTAGAGCTTTCGGTGGCCGACGGGTTCTCCAGCAAAAGCGAGCTCCACTTGCTGCTTGCTGCTTGTGCGGGGAACCGACTATTTATTTATCAAGGGAATTTTTCTCTCTTGTTGTGCTCACAATCTTGGTGTACGCCCTAAATCTAAGCACCTTTCATTAGTTATATGCACAAATCAACGTGATGTCCTCTACTCATTGTTGAACGCTTCACCACCGCAGTTTCTCCGCTATGTTTTTCCTCTCTCTGCTCCTTCTTGCATTAACTCGTTAACAGAGACCATTAAACGGGTTTGAGTGCGGGAAATCCGTTTGATGATCTTCCACTTGTGTTGAAAAAGATACTAAGTGTTGAACGCGGCCATGGTGCTCAATCGCGGCAGCGATTCGCCCCCTTCGGATAGGGAGAATTGTTCTCTCCCGATGTGCTCACAACCTCGTTGAACGCCCTAAATCCGAGCACCTCTCATCAGGTACACGTGCATATCGACGTGTTGTCCTCCGCTTATTGTTGAATGTTGCCTCCTATATATAAGAACGTGATTGGGCACATGGGGCTTCGGGTTGAACGCGCTCGTCGTCCTCTATTCTCATCCTCTAAAAGGAATATTTCTGCCTAGTCATTGAGATTCTCTTCTCTATATCATTTTTTTATACACCCATTATCCTCTATATCTTATATTCTATATCAACTACGAACATGTGAGACCACCCATATCTTTTTCTCCTTTTCTTTCACGCTTTGGTTTATGGTAGCTTTACTCGACACCCTAAAATTCATCACAATTAAATTATAGCAACCCTTTGAATTTTTTTAGGATTTATTAAGGCTTAAATAAATTTTCTAGGATTTAATTGGAACTTCTAGCCTTTTAATCAATTTAAATATCACATTAAATAATTATTTTAGTCAAAATAAGTTTTTGTTGCATTCATGCTGTTGCATCTGTTTTTGGTTGCTAGTAAATCAAGTTGGAATTTAAATTATGTTTAAATTCGAATTTGATTTGCTTTTGTTTGAGGTTTAGATTAGTTCGTTTCTGTCGAGTTCAGGTTTGCTCCCTGAACTTTCCCTGGAGCCCCCTTTAGCTCCCTGATCTTTTTCCTGAATCACTTTTGCTCCCTGATCTTTTCCTCTCTTCCTCCACCGGCCATTCTTCCTCTCCTTTCTTTTCTCGCTCGGCCCAGTCGCCATTTCGGCCCAGCGCCGGCCTATCGTCTCCTCTCCCTTCTCTCTCTCTGTGTCGCTGCCAGGCAGGCCCCGCCTGTCATCCCTCACCTCCGACCGAGCCCGAGCCGGACTCGAGTCCGACCGCGGCCGCGTCCGACTCCCGGGCTAGCACGCCAAGGCGTAGACCCGAGCCGCCCCGCGCCTATAAAGCTTCGTCCGCCGCCACCCTAACTTGTTTCCCCCAAAAATCCGCGCCACAACCCTAGCCCTAGCTTCGCAGCGCCTCCGCCATTGCCGAGCTTCGTGCGCCATCGTCGATCTCCGTCTCCAGTGCTTCTCGGCGTCTCCTGACCCCGTCTTGACCTTCTACGCTCGGTAAGGAAACTCCAGCGCCTATTCTTGCTCGTTCCCTCACCCCCAAGCTCCCGCGCGTCCTCGCCGGAGATTTGCCGCCGCCATTCGTCGCCGGCCGTCGCCTCCGTAGCGTTTCAAGCCACTAGAATCCCGCGGTTGAACTCGTCGCACTCTACCGAAGCCGTAGCTTTAATCCGTGCAGCAAACCGAGCCCCGTAGCTCGTTTTTGGGTGCACTCCGGCGAAGTTCCGCCGTACTCATGGGCGGCGCCGCCGTCTTCGTCGCCTTCGGCGACCCCTCCGCCCAGATCCAATCTAGGCCATCGGATCAAGATCCAACGGCCCACGACAGCCCCGCCGCGAGTCCAACCGGCAGCATACCGGTCAGCGCCGGTCAATTTGCAAAAGAGCCCTCCTGTTTTCATAAAATCAAGCCGCAGTCCAACTCAGTTCAAAAGTATTTCAAACGAAGTCCTGTTTCTTCTGTTTTAACCCCTGCAAGATTTGAAATAGCGCCCGAGGTCCAGCTCTGTCCTTTTTACCCGTAAGCCCTCGTGTTTTTATGCAAAATTATGTTTTAGTCCTGTTTTTCTTACGTTTTAGCCCCTGAAACTTTTAAAACTTCGCCAGCAAGTCCCCAGCAAGTCCTTAAACCTTAGAAAAGCCGTATCTTTCTCGTTTTAACTCCGTTTTCAGTGATTCTTGCGATCACGCGTTCCTTGTAACGAGCAGAATAGTTTTGTGCTGTTTATTAGCTCTATTGGAACTGTTTGGTGTACTGTTTCTTATTTATTGTGTTGTTTCTTTGCATGTGAATGTGTGACACGTATAGAGGGGGACTCGCCTAGAACTCCTCAAAATCAGCGGTAAAGTCCTCAAAATTCTCCCAATCTGAGCAGCATTCCGGGTTGGGAAGAAGGCAAGTATTCCTTGATCATGCCCTTTGGAACCTAATGACATGCATTTTAATTACACTATTTATTTTCTCGCTTGCATTAATATTGTTGGGTCCTATTAAGGATTTCCTAGTCTCTTTTACCATACCTTGCAGCTGGGTTTTAATTAATTTTGATGGTAGATGATGCTTAGTTTGCTCAACTGGGATGGTTAAATGAAACCCCTACTCTATGTTCCATTACTACCTTTTAATCAATTAATGGACAAGATCACATCTTTTTAATTGGAACATGGAGAACCACGCAGAAAAACAGTACAACCATAAGTGCCATGTGGCTCTGGCTTTGACTGACTAATTAGCGTGTTTAGTGCTTGGTAACTTTACCTGAAAGGGGCATGGGGGGAGGCCTTGATGGGGTATAGCCTGGTCCTCTTGAGCTGTGGGCTTTGGTAAGAGACATACCTCATTAGGGAAGGTTATGCTTTGCTTGGACTGGAAACCTTAGTGGGTTACTTTGTATTAAATGTGCTTTGTAAAGGTCTCATAGTGAAACCCAGTATTCGGTCCACGTGGTGGGGGCCGGGTGCATGCTTTTGGCAATGGGGATCGCGGCTTATGGTGAAAGTGTACAACCTCTGCAGAGTGTAAAACTGTTATAACAGCCGTGCTCACGGTCAAGAGCGGCCTGGACCCTCACATGATAATGATACTTGAATATGATCTAAACTGTGGTTACCTGAATATGCTGGGTTTATGTCATTATTTAATTGTGGTTGGTATATACTTATATTTGCTAGTAAATAGTTGCTTAATAAAACCTGACCAACTAAAAGTGCTTAATGCAGCTATCCCTTCAGCCTTCCACTTTATACAACCTTGCATGTAATTTATTTCCCTATCTTGTTGAGTACGACATGTGCTCATGCTTGTTTATTTCTTATATTCAACGACCACACCCGGAATGCTGCTCAGATTGAGAGAATATAGAGGATTACACTGCTGAGTTTGAGGAGTTCTAGGCGAGTCCCCCAGTCATCGCCTGTGGAGATAGAGATTATTTTGCTTCGTTTAGATAAACGTTTATTTAAGTCTTCCACTACGACATTTGAGCCAACTCTGATATTATAATAATCGTACTATAATACTCTTTCGTTATGCATGGTTATGGTTATTCACTTGTGACGTCTACCATATGTGTGTAAACTTGATCCTGGCGCACATATGAGATGCATCTGGTTTTGCCTTCAAAACCGGGTGTGACAACGGACGCCACCCCTCCCCCCCCCACTCTCTCTCTCTCTCCCTCTCTCCCCCCTCCCTCTAGTAGCGGCGGCGGCGAGAGGTGCCAATCTCCCCAGCCGGTAGCCTTCAGTCCCGTCGGCCTCCAGCAGCACGCGGAGCGGCCGGACCCCGAACCCCGAAGACGCGTAGGCGGCTGCCACGACATCGACGGCGGCGGATGGACTCCCGGCAGCGGACGGTCGCATGACAATGGCAAAGGACTCCCGCGGTGGGCACAGACGACCACACGACAACGGTTGAGGCTTCCTGTGTATGGCCACGCGGCAACGGTGGAGGGCTCCCACAGATGACCACACGGCGACAGTAGAGGCCTTCTACGGCGGCCATGGACAGCTACACGGCGGCAGTGGCGGATCACAAACTCTGAAGACACGAAGGCGGCTGCCGCGGTGGCCGCAGATAGCTCCCACGACGACAATAACGTTGGACGGTCGCACGGCAATGGTGAATGACTCTCGCGGCGGCCACGGACGGCTATGCCCCGGCGGTGGAGGGCTCCCGCGGATGGCCACGTGGCAACAGTGGAGACCTCTTACGGCGGCCATGAATGGCTGTGGCGCAGCGGCGAACCCTGAACCCCAAAGACGCGCAAACGGCTGCCGCGACGGCGACGACGGCGGACGGTCGCACGACGACGGCGAAGGACTCCTGTGGCAACCACGGACGGCCACACTACGGCGGTGGAGGGCTCCCGCGGATGGCTACGCGGCGATGGTGGAAGCCTCCTATGTCGGCCATGGACGGTTGTGCGGTGGTGGCAGCGATCCTCGAAGTCCAAAGACGCGTAGGCGGCTACCCAACGGCCACGGATGGCTCCCACGGCAGCGGACGGCCTCCCGACAGCGGACGGTCGCACGGCGACGACGAAGGACTCCCGTGGCGGCCAAGGACGGCCACGCGACGGCAGATGAGGGCTCTCGCTGATGGCCACGCGGCGACGGTGGAGGGCTCCTACGGCGGCCATGGACGGTTGTGCGCCGGCGGTGGCGGACGTCTCGCGCGGCGGCCGCAGATGGCTGTGTGGCGACCGCGGAGGGGCGGCGGCGGACGAAATAATATATAGACAGTTATATCTTCATTAAATCCGACGACATATATTCTTATCTTTTTTGGATTAACACAATATTATAGACCGTTAGATTTTTATAAAATCCAACGGCATATGTTCTTTTTCTTTTTTTAGATTAACGGAATATTATAGACCGTTAGATCTTCATAAAATCCGACGGCATATATTCTTCTCTTTTTTGGATTAACGTGGGAATTTCTTGGTCCTCTCGGCGAACGTGGTGGCTCCTTTTAACTCTATTAGCAGCAAGTTGATGAGGTGCGTATGTTCTTATGTGTATGCCACTTGCTGATCAAAATTATAGCATTAAACTAATGAACACAGAATTCTGCTATGAATCTGGCCATCATAACTCGCAGTTTTATGAAGATTTGATTTATTGTCAACTGTGTTCTTCTTTCTGAGGTCATTGCTTTGTGTGTTCCATAGATTGGCATCCAGTTAATTAGACATTGTTTTTTGAAAATAAGTGAATTAGGCATTATGCAAGAGATGTTTTGTTGAAAGCATTACTGTTATTACATCCGGTTGACTTCAGTTTGTAGGTGTATGCAATGTCTTCAGTAGTACATGCTCCCTTGACCTCCTTTTACAAGAGATAAATAGTTCTATCCAAGTATTGGAAATATGGGATAATTTACGATACTAGCAGACGCGGCACGTGCGCACGCAGGTGTGTATATAGAGCTTTAGCTATTCTCAAATTTAGAGGCACATTTTTTTCGAGTTAGTTGGTCTTTATTTATATGGAGAAAAACTCTTCAATCTTTTGTCTATTAGCAATACGGGATAATTGTGTGCACGTGGGGAGTTAGGGGCCCACCTGGCCGGAGGTGGGTACGTGCGGGACGTCGGGTGAAAAAAGTTTTGTGGAAAATGAACTAAAAGCGCCTTGAACGTCAAGTTTTTTCCACCTTTCCCACGTCCCCCACCCCAAAAAATCTGACAGGTGGGACCTCTGTGAGAGGGTGGGGGTGGATTTTTCGGTAGAAAACGTTTTTAATTCTTTAGGATCCTTTTAGTATAGATAGATAGATATAGATTGTATTAATATATGAATAAGAAAGTGACAGTTTCCCTTGAACATGTGTTAAAGGTGCCATCCACTTTGATGGGAATTGTTGCTAAATCTATGCATTGGGGGTGTTTAGTTCCTCAAAAGTGGGTGAAAATGGAAAAAAAATGTCATATCGGACACTGTAGCGTACTACAACACTTTTCGTTTGTTTGTGGTAAACATTGTCCTATTATGACCTAACTAGGCTTAAAAGATTCGTCTCGTCGTGTACATCACAACTATGTAATTAGTTATTTTATTTATCTACATTTAATACTCCATGCATGAGAAGAGAGATTTGATGTGATAGGTGAATAATGAAGTTTGGAGAGAGAATTTTTGAAAGTTTGGTGATGTGAGTGGGAACTAAACAGGGCCATTGCCCGGAAATAACAAATGGTATTCTAGGGATGCTTCGCTTCGTCTGCTCGGACACGTCGGCGTCGCCATCGGTAAGTGTGTCTCATCCATGTGATAGTTGCTCCCATCCTCAGTCAGAGCCGTCGGAAAAAGCCAAACATTTTATAACCCCCCTGCTGTTGACTTGTTTGATACACGGTAAAGTACAAGAATTTGGGAAGATTTTGAAAAGCTGACAAGTAGTGAGACTGAAGTCCACGAGTAAGAACGAAAAAAATTTCTTGAAACGTGAGTAAGAACGAAAATTAACCTCAATAAAGAAAGATAGAGTGAGTACGCAAAAGCAAAGCAGAAGGATCTGATATTTCTGATGTGCAGGGACTATAGGTGCAGAGGTTTACATCTTTCTAGATTTATATGGTAAAGGTTAAACTGAACTCTATCGAAACTGGAACATCAGATGGCAGCATATCCTTCAGACTTCGCCGTTGTTTCTTGGATCCACGCCTTCGATGGGAGGATGCAGTCTCCAATCTCTGCAGTAAACACAGCAGCAAACAACGGTCAGACTACAGTTCGCTGGATTCCCCGTGGGAGAACATGCTGTTTCGGTGAGAGAGAAAATGAGCAAAGCATGGACTCACTTGGTGCGCGGTAGACGACGGAGGCGGCGCCGCCGAAGTCACACGCGCCGCAGGCCCGGCCGTTGCGCTGGTAGTAGCTGTTGAACGCGTGCGAGGCGTGCGCGGCCACGGTGTTGGGCTCGAAGCACGGCGCGCCGGGCTGGATGGCGCCGCAGTCGGCGCCGTGGCCGCACGCGTAGTCCAGCGCCGCCTGCAGCCGCGCGTCCCCGGCGCCGGCGTTCGCCACGCACCAGCTCGGCAGCGCGCCGCCGTGGAAGTCGAACTCGTACACCTTGGTCTGGTTCGGGTAGAAGAGGCCGAAGTGCTGCTCGATGTCATCGGCTCCGCAGCCCTTCTGGTTCTCGTCGAAGAGGGCGAAGACGTAGACGTCCATGTCGGCGTCGGGCCGGTACGGGGTGCCCGTGTCGCCGGCGGACAGCACGCGGTTGATCAGGTAGTTGTTGTATGCCTTGGCGTTCGCTACCGTGGCCGCGGCCGCCGCCGGAGCTCCATGCCCAGTCTCCGAAAGCCTCCCGGGCCGGCGTCTACCGCCGGAAGCCCACCCGCTCTCGGAAACATACGGCCGCGTGCGCGGTCGCCAATTTCCTTGCCGGACACTGCTGGCTGACCCCAACTTCTCCATGGCGAAGTACGTGGCGTCGAGCTGGGCGTCCAGGAGGCTGTGGTACACGAGCCCGGTCACGGGGTCGCGCACGCCGGTCATGGAGTTCCCCAGGGCGTAGTCGAGGGAGATCTTGTCAGGCTGCTCGATGTAGGCGAAGAACGGGTAGGCGTTGATGGTGAGGTACGATCCCGTCCGGTCCAGGAAGTCCAGCATGGGCTTCATCACCGGCTGCGCGATGTCGTCGCGGAACCTGCCGGCGGACGGCGGCCACGACGCCTTGAGCGCGGTGAACGCGATCGGCGTCGACACCTTCACGGCCTTGTCCAGGCGCAGCTTCGCCAGCGCGGCGTGGACGTTGGCCATCGCCGGGACGAGCTGCCGCGTCAGGTTCTTGGCCTCCTCGAACACCTCGTTCCCGACGGCCACGCCGTGGATCCGCGTGGCGGGGTAGTGCGCCGCCACGTTCGTCAGCACCCACCGGAGCGCGCTTGATGGGTCAGCGGCCGCGGCGGCGAGGTCGGCGTTGGGGAGCATCACCATCACCGTGATTCCGGTGTTGGCCAGGGCCTTGAGCACCGTCGGGTTGGCGTCGTACAGCCTCACCGAGGCGATGCCGCTCTTCTTCAGCAGCTTCACCACCGACGCCGTGTCCGGCAGGTCGTTCCCCCACCTGCCGTAGCTCACGCCCACCACGCCGGCATCTACAATGTACATGATGATGAACAACAGTTAGCGCAAAATTTCTTGAGGAAACAATTAGCATCATTAAATTGGATCATCAACTATAAACAACAGCCGTTGTGAGCCGAAGGCGATTACCTGCAGGGGAGAAGAAGAAGAGTAGAGGCAATGCTGCGCCGAGGAGGACCATGAAGAGCCGAGTGAGTGCCATGATCCCCTGCACTGGCGAGGAGCGGACTACAGAGCAAGACATGGTGAGCAACAAACAATGGTGAGTGGAATTTAAACAGCTGGAAACAAGGTCAAGGTGGAGGTGCTGGTTTGTGTTGGGTCAAACCCAGAAGGATCTGTCTACCCGTCACCCGGGTATTCCTCCCCTCCCCATCACCTGAATTTTTTTCTCCCACTGACCAGCGGGACCCACCTTATCTTCTCCCTCCCCCAACCCCTGTCTCTTATACACATCTAGATGTGTATAAGAGACAGCACCTAGATCATGCAACTAATGGATAAAGACTGGAAAGGAAAAGGAAACATCCTAGTTAGATAATTAGATCCCGAACCCTAACCTCGCCGGAGTTGCTCGCCGGAGTTGGAGAAGAGGGTGTAGATGGGGAGGAGGAAAAATTCGTGTGATGGAAGGCAGAGAAATGGTCGAGTGAGCGTTAGCTTTATCCAACCCGGAAACATCCCTTTTTCTCCCTCAAGCCCCAAAATGAAAAAAAAGAATCAAAAGTATTATATATATGGGTTCAAATTTATGGGGAGGCTCCTATATGAGCTAGGAGGTGTGTTGCAAGGTGCAGTGGCTGATTAGGTGGGTGCTTCTGTAGCTCTGTTACACATGGTGCGTGCTGTTTCTCGGTGTAATGTTGGTAGGGGACGGGCGTCGGTCGTGAAAAGCTAGAGGAATCCTCCATAGTCTTTTTGAATAAAGAAATTATTTGTTCTTATATCTGCTTCAGATTTCTTTCTCGAAGCAGGGTAATGTGTTGGCTAATCAACTACTCTTTGACTTGCACGGCCTATATATTGACATTGGGTTGGATCCACACAAGATAAGCCCTGAAACCAACCACCACCATTCCCTGTCTCGTGTACGGTGTACCTGTGCAGCACATTGCATGGGTTTCATGTGATAAATTGGCACCTTCCTGGTGCAGTCAGAACACGCTAGCCAACAAGGGCTTGACTCGATCTAGAGTCCAGAACCTGCCTATCCAAATGCAACAGTAACAATTCGAAAGCTGCTCGTATCATGCTAGCATCATTCGGCTCATCTCTTGTCGCATCTCCCACACATGGCCACATATAAAACACCAGCAATGTAAGGTTAGGTGCCAGTCTCGTGCAGAGAAAACTATATACACCTTTTAGCTTTCAGGTCTCTTGACCTAGCGCTGGATTAGCTGCAGATGAGGGTGGAAGCTAGCATAGAGTTGTAATGATGAAGCGACCATTCTTGATGCTGGCCGGTAACCATAGAGAAAGATATACACGCGCGCTCACACTTTCGGTCCCGATGAGTTGTCCACTAAATCATGTTATGTGAAAAAGGAAAAGGTTCATCGCTAGAATAATCAAAGCCATGTGCTAATCTGCAAGAAGACGAGCTGATTGATCGAGTTTTTTTTTACACAAAAGTGAACTGTGGGCCCGAGTGATTTAGAACTATATCTTCAAAAGCACAATTTGGAACCTGGGATAACTTCAAGCCGTAGTACCTAATAATGTTCAGTTTACTGGTTTTCCAACGAAGGACATATATTGCCAGTCTTACTAAACTGTTTATGATTTTAGAGAGCCGATCGATAGAGATATATATACCCAAAACAAATATATACACAGAGATTGTGACTTGTGATTTTGAGAAACTACCTTTGATCAACTTTTCTTATTCAGCCTTGATAAGCCTAATGCGTAATCTCTATGTAGGATTAGAGATGACCCAAAATATAGTCTATGATGTGCTACTAGTCCTACTACAATCTCTCTATGTTTTGAGGAACTTGTTTCTTCCTAAATCCTAACATGTTAAGTTTTGCTTCATATTTCTGGCCCAACCTTCTTAACGTAATTGTTGGGCTGGCCCTTTCAGGTTGGGCTGGGCCTTGAATGGGAAACCGCTGTGAAGAAGAGTTTCAGCCCATTAGGCTGACATTATCCCCACAGACAACACAACCTACATAAAGAAATGCCATCATAGTATCAAATGAAATGAATTATTGAGCAACACTAATAGTAAATATCCATCATCCAAGTCGGGCGAAAATCTCCAAGGTGGAGTGTGCCTTCTTCAATTCTGCATCAAGTCCTTGTCTACATGTAATTTTTTTTGTTTGTGTTTTGTTAAGAACTATGCCATTTGCACTAAGACATAAAGCAAGGCATAATGCAACAGCCCTCACTAACAATTGCAATTTTAATTTGGATCCCACACCCGTAATCAATCCATTCATTGAACACTCATTTACATTATTAGGTATATAGTTTTAAATTAAAAGTAATATGGCCAACTCTAAGGTACCTAATTAACAAAATGGCACTAAAAACATGTTGAATGATTTCATTTTTGCTAAAAGACAACAATATTGTTTTTCATTCGTTAAAATTACTCTTCATCTCTCTGTTTTTTGAGCAATACTCTTCATCTCTTTGGGTACCACATAAAAATCTTGATTTTTAAGGGCAGGTTGGTTTTCCTAGTTTCTTTGTTCAGCTACAAATTCTTGGTTTACTAGGGCCTTAGAGCAACTCCACAAATAGACCCCAAATCAGGCCCTCTAAATACTAAGTGGGGGCTTCCTCTATTTTTTAAGGGCCTTAGAATTGCTTCCAACTCCAGCAATAGTCCCTAAGAATGGAGGCCTCCCTAGAGACCCCCCAGGAATGGAGGGTGGGGGGATAAATTTGGAGGCCTCCCCAAAATAGGGGGTCAAGTAGACGGCCTGCTGGAGTGCATCTTTTTTGTTTGGCCCTCAAAATTTGGGTTGAGGGCCTGTTTGGAGGGTCTGCTGGAGTTGCTCTTATACTGGTCATTTGGACAAAATTGTGCGTTTCCAATTCTAAACAGGCACTTATACAGGTTATGGAGACTTGGAGAGAAATAGAATAGTATACCGCAGAATATCTCCACGCGCGATTCTGAGGATAGAAGGACAGAAGGGTAGGAACCCGGAGATCATTTTATAACTTGCTGTCTGTTGACTTGTTTTATTATACAGTAAAACAAGAGTACTCCTACAAGAGAAGATGGGAAGGTTTGAGTCTTTGAGAACGTGATCACTTACAAGAAGTGCTGACAGAGAAGTCCAAGAGTAAAGTGAGTAGTATTGCCGGCTAGCTATACTGAAGACAAAAGCAAGTAGAAGCATCTGATGTGTAAATAGCCAGGTAGCGACCTTTACATTTTCTTGTTTTCTGTACTATATCTAGGTTAAGCTGAACTTTTCCTTTTTCGAAAGGAACGAGACAAAAGCTTTACCGTAATTTTTATTAGATGAGAAAAAAAGAATACAACAACGTCATCACCCGGCCCTAAACACAACAAGAGGAGAACAAAACTAACTAAACAAGGCAAACCGGAACATTATCAGATGGTAGCATCATATCCTTCGGATTTCGCTGTTGTTTCTTGAATCAGAGCCTTCGATGGGAGCACGCAATTTCCAATCTCTGCAGTAAACAAAGCAGGAAACGACAGTGAGATTACAGTTCACTGGAACCGGCCGATCGCCCGTGGCAGAACATGTTTCAGTACTGACGAGTGACGATAAGATCTAGTGGACTCACTTGGTTGATCGTAGACTACGGAAGCGGCGCCGTCGAAGTCGCAGGTCCCCTTGGCCCGGCCGCTGCGCTGGTAGTAGCTGTTGAACGCGTACGAGGCGTGCGCGACCACGGTGTCAGGCTCGAAGCACGGCGCGCCGGGCTGGATGGCGCCGCAGTCCGCGCCATGGCCGCACGCGTAGTCCAGCGCCGCCTGCAGCCGCGCATCCCCGGCCGACGCGTTCGCCACGCACCAGCTCGCCGTCGGCACGTCGCCGCCGTGGAAGTCGAACTCGTACACCTTGGTCTGGTTCGGGTAGAAGAGGCCGAAGTGCTGCTCGATGTCGTCTGGTCCGAAACCCTTCTGGTTCTCGTTGAAGAGGGCGAAGACGTAGATGTCCATGTCGGCGTTTGGCCGGTGCGGGGTGCCCGTGTCGTCGGAGAGCACGCGGTTGATGAGGTAGTTGTTGTATGCTTTGGCGTTGGCTACCGACGCCGCCGGAGGTCTATCTCCGGCCTCCAGACGCCTGCTCCCGTGTCTGAGTCCCCCGCCGGAAGGCCACCCAGTCTCGGTAACATGCACATACATGCTGCCACTGTTCTGCCCCAGAGAATTTGCTTCCCGGACACTGCTAGCTGACCCCAACTTCTCCATGGCGAAGTACGTGGCGTCGAGCTGGGCGTCCAGGAGGCTGTGGTACACGAGTCCGGTCTCCGGATCACGCACGCCGGGCTTATAGTTCCCAAGGGCGTAGTCGAGGGCGATATTGTCGGGCTGATCGATGTAGGCGAAGAACGGGTAGGCGTTGACGGTGAGGTAGGAGCCAGTCTGGTGGAGGAAAATCAGCATGGGCTTCATCACCGGCCGGGCGATCTCGTCGCGGAACCTGCCGGCGGACGGCGGCCACGACGTCTGGAGCGCGGTGAAGGCGATCGGCGTGGACACCTTCACGGCCCCGTCGAGGCGAAGCTTGACCAGCGCGGCGTGCACGTTCCTCATGGCAGGGACGAGCTGCAGCGTCAGGTTCCTGGCCTCCTCGAACACCTCGTTCCCCACCGGCGACGGCGTGGATCTGCGTGGCCGGGTAGTGCGCCGCCACGTTCCTCCGCACCCACCGGAGTGCGCTGGATTTGTTAGCGGCCGCGGCGGCGAGGTCGGCGTTGGGAAGCATCACCATCACCGTGATACCGGTGTTGGCCAGGGCCTTGAGCACCGTTGCGTTGGCGTCGTACAGCCTCACCGTGGTGATGCCGCTCTTCTTCAGCAGCTTCACCGCCGACGCCGTGCTCGGCAGGTTGTTCCCCAACCTGCCGTAGCTCACACCCACCACGCCGGCATCTACAATGTACACAATGGACAGCATTCGTGTGAGTGTGAGCGACGCGCCAGGAGTCCAGGACGTGCTTTCTTTGAAGGGCAAATAATAGCAGTTTTTGTGAGCCGAACGCGATTACGTACCTGCAGGGGAGAAGAAGAGCAGAGGCAGTACTGCGGTGCCGAGGACGACGATGAAGAGGCGGGTGAACGCCATGCTCCCCAGCAGTGTTCGATCTAGTGGCGAGGGGTGGATGAAGCAAGACACACGGTGAGCAAAAGGGTGCGAGGAATTTAAATAGCCAGCATTCCAGCAACAAGCAGTAGGGGTGCTTATGCTTAGTGTTGGGTACTTGCATTGGGTCCTCAAGGATTCCAAATTTATCTACAAACCGGTAATACTTTTTGTCTCTTCTTAAATTTCTTTTTTTTGAGAACGTGCATAGCACGTATTTCATTAAGAAGAAGAGAATTACAACTAAGAGCAAGTATTATAACAGGCTGCAAGCAGGCTAAATTAAGCCGAGTCATCTTTACTCTCCTTTTATGTAATGATTTTCTAATAAAGGGAATATTGCCACTTCACAAAACTGCTCAGGATTTTGGCGCGGTACATAGTGGATAGATGATATACCCAAAGTAAAAGGCTGAGCTTGAATTATTTTTTTCTTTTAGTTGGCTATGAGTGATGTGGCAACAACATACAGCCCACTTGCTGGCTGTATTATTAACCTTGCTCTAAGCAACCTTAGAAGAACCTCTAAGACGCGCAGATACAAAGAAGATAACTACAACGACCAACAGCAACAACTAAAACGACAAGAGGAAGCACAAGCAGCCCACCACCGAAGCACCAACAACAAAAACAAACGACACGAACAAAGATGTCAGAAGCCCTAAAACAAGCCAACACTGCAGAAAAGAGGACACTTGGAACACCGGCACGTCATCGAGCCTCTACCAACCGGAGCCAAAGGGGGGCAGAGTGAGAGGGCGATGCAAGACGATGCCTCCAAGGAGAACGCGACGCCGACGCCGCCATCGTCGACTGTCCACGGAGCAGTCCAAGTCTTCACCTGGCGAAACCAAATAAGTTTGGTGGTCGAGATAACGCCCCCAACAGGGCAAGCTACGTTAAAAACGTAGCCGTTATCAGCACCGGCCAAAGCCGTGCAAGGCTTTCACCTGAAGGCCACCAAACCCAACTCCACACTGCAACCGACCACTGATCCCTGGAAGAGCAAAGTCGATGGAATGGTAGCGAGTAATCCAAGATGATGACAATGAAGAGCCACTGCAGGTGCCACACAACCAAGATCGACCAAGAAACGACCGAGATGCCCAGAAATGTTTGAAATTGAGCAATAGGTAGCACATGCCCAGAACTCCCAAGAAGCTACATGGGGGCTCCTTGGCTTGACGATAAAGAAGCGGTGGCATGCGCGAATCTGGGCCGGGGGCAGGGTTCGGAGCCCCCAAGATGCGACCTTGAACCCCCGGAAGCCGGCGACGGTGGGAGCTGCAGCTCGGAGCAGCCCCACACCAGGACCCTCGAGAGCCGCGCACGCGCCAGGGAGACCCCACCATCCCAAATTTGGGGCCCGCCGCCGCCGCGAGCTGGGAGCCGGCGGCGACGGCCAGCGTCGGGCGAGAGGGGGCTGCCCCGGCGGCGGCGGCGGCGCGGCGCCCCTCGAGTCGCCGGGGGGACGACGCGAGGGGAGGCACGTTGTTTCCTTGACTCATCTCTTCTTAAATTGCTAGCCTGTGCAAAGGCGTGTACTGATGGACTAGCTACAGTTTGTTATTTGTCAATGTTTCCGGAGCCTTTGTAACAGTACAGTGGAGGGTATACATGAACTGTTGCGAGGTGTAGTGAGCTGATTAGGTGGGCGCCTGTGTTACACATGGGGTATATGCATATGTTTTGTCGGTTGGACGGTCTCCGGTCATGAAAAGCCGGAAGGGTCTTCCATATTTTTTTTTGTGTAGAAAACTTGGTTGATACCTCTCACTGGAACATTTGACTCGACGATAGATGTATGCAAAGGTTTGTGTGCTCGTCAAACTCACCTTCGCACGGCCTTTGACAATGGATCCACTGCACACGATAAAGCCCCAAGAAGAACCACACCATTCCCTGTTTTTTGCAGACATTGCATGGGTTACATGTGATAAATTGGCACCTTCCTGTGCAGCTTGAAGTCTGATAAGGCAGCCATCGAGAACTTATCGGACTATATGCAGAACCTGCCTATCCAGATACTACAAGGCCATGTGATCAGCAATAGCAAATCGAATGGTTCTGTACATATCATGGTATCATTTGGATCTCTTGTCTTGTTGTCAGCCACTATGTAAACTAATAATGTAACTAAGGATACGTGACAGTCTCATGCAGATAGACAAACCATATCTTTTCAGTTCGTTTGAGTTAGCGCTCAGCTTTATGCATACGAAGGAGGTTGATGCCGTAGAGAAAGATATCCACACTTTGTCGATGGCTGTCCACCAGAATCAGCTCAACAAAATGTTATCACTAGAGTAATCGAAGGCATGACTGTGCTTGCTGGTCTCTGCGGGCAGGATGGAATTTGTTAAACAAAATTAAAGTGAGCTTTGAGCCGCCCGTGATTTCGAACTAGAAGATCTTCAAAGTACAACCTAGAAGTTCTGATGACTTCAAGCCGAGTCATCTTTACTCTCCTTTTATGTAATGATTTTCTAATAAAGGGAATATTGCCACTTCACAAAACTGCTCAGGATTTTGGCGCGGTACATAGTGGATAGATGATATACCCAAAGTAAAAGGCTGAGCTTGAATTATTTTTTTCCATGTGTTTTGTCAGCCAGTGGGGAATCTAGGATGGAGGGTTAGGGGGGGGGGCTCTCCTTCTTCTTCTTCCTCACTCCTCCTTCTTCCTTCTTCTTCTTCCTCTTCCTTCTTCCTCCTCCTCAAAATTTCTAGGGGGGCTTGGGGGGGCTCTAAAAATGAAACCAAAACATCTGACCGTTACTAATTCTATAGATTTCTGTCAGTTGCCTACATATAAATTAACAATGTATGGTTAGGTGACAGTCCCGTGCAGAGAAAGTTATGCATCTTTTTCAGGATATATCACTTGAAACGTCTCTTAGCTTCCGAGGGTTGAAGGGCGATAATGAAGCAGCCATTCTAAGTGTACAAGGAAAAAAATATAACCGTCATCACACATTTGGTGAAGATAAGTTGTCTAGAATCATGTCATTTCAAAAAGGTAAAATGTTAATAACTACTACCTTTGTTTCAAAATGTAGGTCATTTGACTTTTCTTATCATAAGTTTGACTACTCGTCTTATTCAAAAAATTTGTAAAAATATAGTCAAATTTAAGACATTCATTAAGATTTTTTATTAATAAAGCAAGCCACCACAAAAAATTATGATAATTTGCACAAATTCTGAAGAAAACGAGCGGTCAAACTTAAGAGTAAAAAAAATCAAACGACATACATTTTAGAACAGATGGAGTAGAATAATAAAAGCCATCTCTGTCCTACGTTACCTCTTCATCCCAAAATACATCCAAATATTCAAAAAATATCCTCAAATATAAGGTATTCTAGACACAGTTATACAATGTTGCTCATTTAATTGTTCTTGGAGTACGGCACGATTGGTTTGGAGTTTAATTGACTGGGAGATTAGCTGATGTAGGCTCCTTGTTATCCACAACAACTATAAAATAACGTTCCACACTATATAACTCAGGATAGATGCATCTTTTACTAATTTACTAATATGTCGTAAAACTACGATTACGGATGGAATAGACTTCAAGACATTGACCTTTGTTAGACAAAAGTGGGTGCATGATTTAGCACTAGATCTTGAGAGCACAATCTGATACTTTACTAGTTTTAATGAAGGGTATCTTGCCACTTGTACTAAACGGGCTTAATTATGGTTTTGGTGAAGTGGTCGATAGAAATTTGTATATACTTAAATAATATGTAGAAAGGGTTTTGACTTTTGGGACTAATATTTCATGAAATTGTGAAGTTCTTATTAATAAAGCCTTTGTCATCATATAATTAAGTTTAACGTGTTATCCTCCATGTACCTGTTTCTAAGCGGGTAGGTTGAATTTGTCAGTACATGAGAGGCAATATGTTATATACATCCACGGGAACCCATTTCTCCCTAAGATATTACATCTCAAAATACAGTTCCCCTTCATATACGTTAGCTGACTGGGACAGCCCACGGCACTCCACAAGATAATGTCATCATGAAACCAGATACTCCACCACTCTGTCTTGTACGGACACTTCTTTTTTTTTTCTTGCTTCAGATTAGTCTGAACAAGCTAACGCGACTACTTGTCGGTGGCGCTTAAAACATACAAAGGGCCACATTTTCACCAAGTCTCAGAGGAAAACTTGTGAGAACGACAAAGTGAACAACCAACTCTTCCTAGTTGGTAGGGACACAAATCAGGAACCGCCGTGCTTCGCAACCATCGCAAATAACAATTCCTCGGCCTGTAGGGCAAAGTCTAGCAGTTCAGCCATCACGATCATAATACCAGTTTCTGATGCAGTTCAGGGATCGTTAAGTTGATTAAGGGTGCTCATTGTGAACCCGTGGAATTAACCCGTTGATGGACAGCATCAAGTCACCAAACTGTCTGGACGACGATAGGGACGCGCCAATGGTTGAACGCAGCCGCCAGTGGATGCCTAGTGCGTTCCCAAGGGCCAGCACTCTTTTCTCGGCTTACATGTTGGGCTGGGCCTTGGGGTGGGAGCGAATGTGGTGCTGTACCCAGAAAACTTGCAATTCTTTTGGCACATTTGCTGAGTTGATTTAAGCCAGTTTTTATCGAATCATAATATGACATGTCAGCAAAGCTCATGTGTGTGTGAGAGAGAGGGGTAACCTGGGCATCATGTGTGTCGCCTGTAAATTTCCTTCCGTGCGGTCAATCTAGGAACAGCTTCTAAAAAGTGAAAGGAAAAGTTCGGTGAAAATATCACATCCAAGATTGTAGCGCACTGTAGCACTTTTCGTTTGTTTGTGGTAAATATTGCCCTACTATGACCTCAGTAGACTCAAAAAATTCGTCTCGTTGTGTACATCAAAACTATATAATTAGTTTTTTTTATTTACCCACGTTTAATGTTCCATACACGAGGAGAAACACAGTCTCTTTCTTTTTTTGTCTTCGTGCTCGTGCGAGTCCGCCCATTCCCACTGGCCACTGCGAAGTACGCACTGGACCGTGCGGTAAGACATGTGCCCCCGTCAAAACAATCAAAAAAGAAAAAAAAATTCATAGAGAACAAACATTTCCACGACAACTTTAAAAAATAAATTATTCCAACAAAATAGTTGGCAAAAAAAAATCAAACAAAAAGAAAAAGACACAATGTTTGACACAAACATTCAAAAAAATTATGCACAAAAAGATTTGAGCAACAGGCAACCAAAAGTTTTTTAAACAAAAAAGTTAAGGAAAAACACAGCCTAAAAAGTTTTTTTAAAAAACATATATGAAACGAAATTTTTGAAGAAACAAAAGTTGAGAACAAACATTTTCACCAAAGTTTTGGAAATGAAGAAATACTTTACAAACATACTTTTCAAACAAAATATAAAAAGGAACATAAACAAAAGCTTTACAAAAAAATAAAAAATTTGACAAAAGAGAACAGAAAGAAGTTTGAAACAAAATATTCAGAATGAAAATGTTATCCATAGAAATCTGGAATCCAAAAATGGATGCAAATAAAAAGTTCACTCGCAAAAATTCTGGAAAAACAAAAAAGTTTCACAAAATGTTATAAAAAATATAGAAAAGATAAAAAGAGCCGTGGTGGCCCCACCGGGCGAGCTCCGGCGCAGGGAGCTCCTCTACTGATCCCGCGCCCTTGGGGGAGCTCCGGCGCCGCCGATCACGCGTGGGGAAGGTCCGCCGCCGCCGGTCCGCGCACCGGGAAGCTCTGGTGCCGCCGGCCACGCGTGGGGAAGATCCTCCGCTACCAGTTCTGCGCGCCGGGATGGGAGCGCCGCCGGTGGCGACCGCGCGGGCCTGGGCGAACTCCTCCACCGTGAACCATGGGTCAGGGGAGCTCCGCCGCCGGCGGCCGCGCGTGCCTAGGCGAATTCCTCCACCACGAGCCGTGGGAGCTCCGCCACTGGCCGCGCGTCGTGGGGAGCTCCGTCGAGGAAGCCGGCACTAGGATCGAGATGGAGTATGCGAGAAAGGAAAGAGAACAGGAAAGGAAAATTAAACGAAGGATCAGTCATGGGGCCCGCACACATGGGGTGTGCAGAAGGGGATGCACGTTTTGCCAAAGAAATCGACCGCACGGTGCGGTCGACCGTAAAAGCAATATTGCGATGTGTATTATTGTGTATATGCTAATAAATTACACACGTGTCATTCTTAATATAGAAAATGTCAGCTTAGGGTATACCTGCAAGATGTGTGTCACAATATTTGCAGACCATGTATATCTATACTAAAAGGATCCTAGAGAATTGAAAACACTTTTCACAAAAAAACCCACCCATACCCTCTCACAGAGGACCCACTTGTCGGGCTTTGGTGGGAGGGAAAAACTAGAAACGCTAGAAAAAATTGCATGTTCCAGGCGCTTTTAGTTCATTCTCCGCAAAACTTTTTTCACCCACCGTCCCGCGCGTACCCACCTCCGGCCAGGGGGGCCCCTAACTCCCCACGTGCACACAATTATCCCGTATTGCTAATAGACAAAAGATTGAAGAGTTTTTCTCCATATAAATAAACATCAAATAACTCGAAAAATAATGTGCATCTAGATTTGAGAATAGCTAAAGCTCTACATACACACGTGCGTGCGCACGTGCAACAACTATTGAGTTTTGAGAATACAAAGTTCTCTATACATGAGAGAACGAATATAAAGTATTTTTAAAAGTGCTTCGTATGGCCAGTCTGTTTACCATGGCCCACTAAAGTGACAATGTTTTAGTACCTATATGTCCTAAATAAAAGTGCATGATACATTAATTGAGACAAATGTGTAGAAGAGAGTTTAGCACGCGCGTGCCGCGCGGACATTGCAACTAGTGTTATATACGTACATGGGAAGCAATGAGTATATCTATTTCCATGTTAAACACATAGTTTAAGCTACTGTTTTAATTAAACATACACCAAGTACACATATAATTGAGATGGAAAAGGAAAATATGTACATATAAAAAAGGGGATGAAAAAATCATGTGTAGAAATTTAGCAATTAGTGACCAATGTATATAACAAACAAATAAATAGATAACAAAATATTTATATTAGTATTGCACTACACATGAATAACTGAGAAAGTGAGAGCATAACTAAGAAATTTTTATTAGGGAAATTTGTTAGCATTAGAAGAATACGGTTTCTGAAAAATACCATAAATTTTTTTTTTAATACGCACAATCCCGTCCCGGATCCGCATGCGGACGACCGAGCAACTCCCCGCCGCCACCATCCCAAGGGTCGGCCGAGCTTCTGGCGTAGTGCCATATCAATATATATGTACAATACATCCGTACAACTTGTTTATAACTAGAATATCATGTGGTTCAATCACCTATTGGCCGTTTTGTTCATTAGAGACCAGAAGAGCTAAAAACACATGAATGTAATGAATTCGAACAAAGGGTTTATATATAAAGCATTTCCCCAAAAAACAATTTGAGTCATAAACTATTTTTCTTCTTGTCGACGGGAATTAGCTGGTGCCTTTGTGAAAAGAGTTGCTCCACACATGTAAGCATTTAACATTTTAAACTGTTGGGATTAAATCTTTAAAGTATTATATAATGTTTCCAAAATTAGAATGTACATGGATTTTGCATATTCTAATTTTTAAATATTTTTCGGATTTAAAATTTTTTAAATACAAATATACAAATATTTGGATTCCATTTTGCATTCTAAGATTCAAAAGTGCTACAGTGTTGTTGTGCATAAAACTTATTCATTCAACTCTTTTACATGCAGATAACAAGAAGCTTCAAATCTCTTGGTTCTTTACTTATAAATCAAAGTTGATAGTAAAGCACTTATACATATAGGCATAAGCCATTATCTTTTTTAGGGTGGGATGGAAAAGGATGCCCATTTGTCCTGTCTTTGCATGGCTGCAAATTAATTATTTCCAATTAATTTTGTGAAAAGTTATTACTCCCGACATGCTAGCATTCAGCTTTTCAAACACTTGGAATTAAATATTTGAAGTATTAAAAGTTGTTACTAAAAATCGAATTTGCAAAAGTGGGGTTGTACATTCGAAGTATTATTGTGACTCTTATATTTGCCAAGTTTCCAAAAATTTCAGGAATTGACACCAAATTCGTCAGCTTTTCAAGATTTGACACTCTGGCCCATATGTCATTGACCCAGGATGACACCACATTGTGATGTGGGTGTCAAATCTTAAAAGACTCACGGATTAGGTGTCAAATATCAAACTCTCTTGCAAATTGATGACTGCATCTCCAAGTCTCTAGCTAATGCTTATACTTGAAATTAATGGTTTATAAACATTATCAACTCTGGTATTTTTATTTTGGGATCAATCAACTCTACAGTAGCATATATGCTATTGATGATTCATCGCTGGGAAATATCTTTATTTCATCATAATGTGGGAATCTGTACCTGTCAAATTAACTTCCCCGATAGTTCGAATCGCATTTCAACATTCTTGACAGACTTTCCCTCAAAGCTTTCGTGACAACTTACACGTCTCAAAGAAAAAGAAAAAAAATGCCACAAAAATATTTGGCTAGTAACGACTCTCAAAAAAATCAAGAGGGGGTGAACGCTGAACAGTATTATTGCCCGCTGACTATGATGGCTTGGCAATCAGATATGATCTGCAGTTACCAGCATTATTGTTCCTGCGATAAACTTAGAGTTTTAATTTCTTGAAAGGGGAGAATCAGATGGCAGCATAGCCTTCGGACTTCGTCTCTGTTGCTTCAACTGAAGACCTCGACGGGAGCACGCAGTTCCCGTATTCTGCAGTAAAAAAAAAAGACAGTGGAACACACACAATAGTGAGATTACCGTCCACTGAAAACAAGGGGTGAGAATAGCGTTATATTAGCATAGAGCTATGGCGGGAGTGAAGTGCAAACTCACTTGGTGCGTGGTAGACGACGGAGGCGGCGCCGGCGAAGTCGCACGTCCCGCTTGCCCGGTGATTGCGCTGGTAGTAGCTGTTGAACGCGTACGAGGCGTGCGCTACCACGGTATTGGGCTCGAAGCACGCCGCGCCGGGCTGAATGGCGCCGCAGTCTGCGCCGTTGCCACAGGCATAGTTCAACGCCGTCTGCAGCCGCGCGTCCCCGGCTGCCGCGTTCGCCACGCACCAGCTCGTGTTCGGGTCACATGTATCTGTCGCAATACAAACAACAGTGCACCAAATTAACGATCAGTGAGGTGTATGATTGGCATTGTACGTAAGACCTGAAAGGCACGGAAGGAGATCATATCGAACTCACCAGCCGGTTCGTTGTAGACGACGGAGGCGGCGCCGTTGAAGTCGCACGCCCCGCTGGCCCTGCCGTTCCGCTGGTAGTAGCTGTTGAACGCGTAGGAGGCGTGCGCCACCAGGGTGTTGGGCTCGAAGCACGGCGCGCCGGGCTGGATGGCGCCGCAGTCCGCGCCGTGGCCGCACGCGTAGTCCAGCGCCGCCTGCAGCCGCGCGTCGCCCACGGCCGCGTTCGCCACGCACCAGCTC
>OAMR01000075.1:2946790-2972044 GCA_900205405.1 Echinochloa crus-galli
CTAGTAACGACTCTCAAAAAATCAAGAGTGGGTGAACATTATTATTGCCCGCGGACTATGGTGGCTTGGCAATCAGATATGATCTGCAGTTGCCAGCATTATTGTTCCTGCGATAAACGATAGAGTTTTCTTGAAAAGGGGAGAATCAGATGGCAGCATAGCCGCCTTCGGACATTGCTTCAACTGAAGACCTCGACGGGAGCACGCAGTTCCCGTATTCTGCAGTATAAACAAGACAGTGGAACACACAAGAGTGAGATTACCGTCCACTGAAAGTCTGAAACAAGGGGTGAGAATAGCATATACAAGCATGGAGCTATGGCGAGCGTGAAGTGCAAACTCACTTGGTGCGTGGTAAACGACGGAGGCCGAGCCGGCGAAGTCGCACGTCCCGTTTGCCCGGTGATTGCGCTGGTAGTAGCTGTTGAACGCGTACGAGGCGTGCGCGACCACGGTGTTGGGTTCGAAGCACGCCGCGCCCGGCTGAATGGCGCTGCAGTCCGCGCCGTTGGCACAGGCATAGTTCAACGCCGCCTGCAGCCGCGCGTCACCGGCAGCCGCGTTCGCCACGCACCAGCTCGTGTTCGGGTCGCAGGTATCTGTCGCGCGCAGTACAAACAACAGTGCACCAAACGATCAGTGAGATGCATGATTGGCATTGCACGAACGCGATCTTAAACGATCGATCGGTAAGACCTGAAAGGCACGAGAATTGAAGGAGATCGAACTCACCAGCTGGTTCGTTGTAGACGACGGAGGCGGCGCCGCTGAAGTCGCACGTCCCGCTGGCCTTGCCGTTCCGCTGGTAGTAGCTGTTGAACGCGTACGAGGCGTGCGCCACCAAGGTGTTGGGCTCGAAGCACGGCGCACCGGGCTGGATGGCGCCGCAGTCCGCGCCGTGGCTGCACGCGTAGTCCAGCGCCGTCTGCAGCCGCGCGTCGCCCACGGCCGCGTTCGCCACGCACCAGCTCGCCGCCGCCGGCGGGCCGCCGCCGTGGAAGTCGAACTCGTACACCTTCTGCATGTTGGGGTAGAAGAGGCCGAAGTTGGCCTCGATGTCGTCCGGTCCGGAGCCCTTCTGGTTCTCGTTGAAGAGGGCGAAGATGTACACGTCCATGTCGGCGTCGGGGCGGTGCGGGGTGCCCGTGTTGCCGGAGAGCACGCGGTTGATGAGGTAGTTGTTGTATGCTTGGGCGTTGGCTATCGAAGGCGCCGGGGCTGCATCCACAGCCTCCAAACGCCTCCCGGGTCTGCGTCTCCCGCCGCTGGCCCACCCGCTCTCCGTAATATACGCGCGCAGACGGCCTCGCCCCAGAGAATTTTCTTCAAGAGAAATGGCTGACCCCAACTTCTCCATGGCGTAGTAGGTGGCGTCGAGCTGGGCGTCAAGGAGGCTGTGGTAGACGAGCTTGGTATCGTCGTCGCGCACGCCGGGGGCATAGTTCCCCAGGGCGTAGTCGAGGGGGATCTTGTCAGGCTGATCAAAGTAGGTGAAGAACGGGTAGAGATTGATCATGAGGTAGGATCCCGTCCTGTCCAGGAAATCGAGCATGGGCTTCATCACCGCCTGCGCGAGGTCGGGCCGGAACCTGCCGGCGGACGGCGGGAACGACACGTCGACGGCGGAGAACGCGACGGGCGTGGAGACCTTGACGGCGTCGGCGAGGCCCAGCTGCGCCAGCGCCGCCTGCACGTTGGTCATGGCTTGGACGAGGCTCGAGGTCAGGTCCGGCCTCGAGTCGAACACCTCGTTCCCGACGGCGACGGCGTGGATGTTGGTGGCCGGGTAGTACGCCGCCACGTTGCTCCGCGCCCAGTTGAGCGCGAAGCCCTGGTCCCGCGCGGCGGCGGCGAGGTTCTCGTTGGGCAGCATCACCATCACCTTGATGCCGGTGTTGGCGAACGACCGGAGAACGTTGGGGTCGGTGTCGTATATCCTGACCATGGTGATGCCGTTCTGCTTGAGAAGATTCGCCACCGTCGACGGGTCCGGCAGGTTGTTCGCCACCCTCCCGTAGCTCACGCCCACCGCGCCAGCCGCCTCTGCAGTGTGCACAAGAAAGAAACAACAATTGATAAATTAACACTCAGCTGCACATTATTCAACTCGATCTTGTGCGTCATTTGCACAACTTCGGCAGGTCTTTGTTTATCACCGGCAGGGGAGAAGAAGAGCAGAGGCAATGCGGCGCCGAGGACCACGGCGAGGAGGCGGCTGGGCGCCATGCTCGATCTCCCGCACGGTGGCGAGGGGAGGGCAGAGCAAATGGAAGTGATCGAGTGGAGAACCTGCCCAGGGGTGCCTGAGTTCTTGTAGCCATCAACTGCCGACGTGGCCGTACGTGGGTCCCTCGGATGATCTGTTTGGTGCATGCACCAACCATTCTACTACGTACCATTTTCTTCATTTCGTAGTTTCGTGTACAGGTGGGAGATAGGCCAAGATAACGACGACTTCACGCCCCGACTTGCTTGCTCGAGTGGCCAATTGGAGTCAAACCTGAACAAGCCGACAACGACTTGTTTCTTCAGTGTCTGCTAATTAGCAGGTGTAAGCCAACCGGTCATGTGACAATAATACGATTTTTTGATAAGAGACAATAATAAAGTACTGCCGCCAACGACTTGTTCTTCAGTGTCTGCAGATTAGCAGATGTAAGCCAACCGACCATGTGACAATAATACTTTTTTTTTATAAGAGACAACTAGCAAGGTGGCCCGCGTAAACAACGCAGGTAGCTAGTTTTTTTATGCTAATAATTTGGTGGGTTTTACATGATAATATATTTATCTAAATGTATTAATATTATTTTTCTATATGGTCCGAATTTTTTATCATCACGCTATATGGCATGAAACATAAATCCATGATAAAATAAAGCACCTTATATACAATATAGTTTTTAGTATTTATTCAAGTACTATAATTTTATATTGTCTTATAATATAAATTTACTTCAGGAGTTTCACATATGGTGATAAATTATTTTTTATGTTTTCTCGAAATTGTAGAATTAAAGGTTGGGTAAATACTTCATAAGTTGTAAAATTTTACCATTTGATATATTAGTTAATTGGACAATTAGAGACCATGAACACGTAGAGCTTGTTGAATTTTGTTTCACTATTCACATGAGTTGTTTGGAGTTTAAATGATAGAATTACATTTATCCCAAGGCTAAAAAATTATCTACACAATAATCGAGTCCAATTTAGACAATAAGTTCTCGTGTTTTTTGTCTATTTATTAAGGGTTAATTGGATATATGCAATTGCAACTTGACGGCTTCAAAGATATGCCATTACAATTCGTCTATTTGAAAACATGCCATTACAATTCACCAAAAGTTCAAACCATGCCATATTCTGCATCTTTGATTCCTTTGGACCCACCAGCAAACCACAATATTTCTGTATAGCCCAAAATGCTCCTGCTACACCATCTCTTTCTCTCCCTCTCCTAGCCCCTTGGACCCCATATGTCATCTTCTTCATGTAGCCTTTATGTTCCTCCCAGTAGCACTACATCTTCACGGCTCAGGGAGGATGAGATGAGGGTGGAGCTTGATGACTCGGGCGCTCAGGGGTGTGTGGAAGGTGGAGGGGTAGAGCTTGATGGCACCAGATGAGCGGCCCCGACGCGGAGGTCGGCGCGGGGTAGGGCAGGAGTTCCCCCGTCGTGCGAGCATCAAGGTCATCTCTCGGTAAATACATCATGTCCTCGTCATCGTCTCTTCCCGTCCACCGCTTTTATAACCGTCTATAGGGTTAATTTAGAGCTTTCGGTGGCCGACGGGTTCTCCAGCAAAAGCGAGCTCCACTTGCTGCTTGTTGCTTGTGCGGGGAACCGACTATTTATTTATCATGGGAATTTTTCTCTCTTGTAGTGCTCACAATCTTGGTGAACGCCCTAAATCTAAGCACCTTTCATCAGTTATATGCATAAATCAACGTGATGTCCTCTACTCATTGTTGAACGCTTCACCACCGCAGTTTCTCCGCTATGTTTTTCCTCTCTCTGCTCCTTCTTGCATTAACTCGTTAACAGAGACCATTAAACGGGTTTGAGTGCGGGAAATCCGTTTGATGATCTTCCACTTGTGTTGAAAAAGATACTAAGTGCTGAACGCGGCCATGGTGCTCAATCGCGGCAGCGATTCGCCCCCTTCGGACATGGAGAATTGTTCTCTCCCGATGTGCTCACAACCTCGTTGAACGCACTAAATCCGAGCACCTCTCATCAGGTACACGTGCATATCGACGTGTTGTCCTCCGCTTATTGTTGAATGTTGCCTCCTATATATAAGAACGTGATTGGGCACATGGGGCTTCGGGTTGAACGCGCTTGTCGTACTCTATTCTCATCCTCTGAAAGGAATATTTCTGCCTAGTCATTGAGATTCTCTTCTCTATATCATTATTTTATACACCCATTATCCTCTATATCTTATATTCTATATCAACTACGAACATGTGAGCCCACCCATATCTTTTTCTCCTTTTTTTTCACGGACGCCACCACTCCCCCCTCTCTCTCTCCCTATATCTCCCCCTCTCTCTAGTAGCAGCAGCGGCGAGAGGTGCCGGTCTCCCCAGCCGGCAGCCTTTAGTCCCGTCGGCCTCCAGCGGCACGCGGAGCGGCCAGACCCCAACTCCGAAGACGTGTAGGCGGCTACCGCGTCATCGACGGCGGCGGATGGCCTCCTGGCAGCGGACGGTCGCACTACAACGGCAAATGACTCCCGCGGTGGCCACAGACGACCACACGACAATGGTTGAGGCTTCCCGTGGATGGCCACGCGGCGACGGTGGAGGGCTCCCACGAATGGCCACACGGCGACAGTGGCGGCCTCCTACGGCGGCCATGGACGGCTACGCAGTGGCAGTGGCGGACCACGGACTCTAAAGACACGCAGGCGGCTGCCGCGGCGGACGGTCGCACGACAACGGTGAAGGACTCTCGCGGCGGCCACAAACGGCCATGCGCCGGCGGTGGATGGCCACGCGACAACAGTGGAGACCTCTTACGACGGCCATGAATGGCTGCGCGGCGGCGACGGACCCTGAACTCCGAAGGCGTGCAAGCGGCTGCTGCGGCGGCGACGGCGGCGGACGGTCGCACGACGACGACGACGAAGGACTCCTGCGGCAACCACGGACGGCCACACCGTGGCGGTGGAGGGCTCCCGCGGACGGCTACGCGGCGACGGTGGAGGCCTCCTATGTCGGCCATGGACGGCTGTGCGGTGGTGGCAGCGATCCTCGAAGTCCGAAGACACGTAGGCGGCTACCCGGCGGCCACGGATGGCTCCCACGGAGGCGGACGACCTCCTGACAGCGGACGGTCACACGGCGACGGCGAAGGACTCCCGCGGCGGCCACGGACGGCCACGCGATGACAGTTGAGGGCTCCCGCGGAGGCCACGCGGCGATGGTGGAGGCCTCCTACGACGGCCATGGACGGTTGTGCGCCGGCGGCGGCGGACGTCTCGCGCGGCGGCCGCAGATGGCTGTGCGGCGACCGCGGAGGGGTAGCGGCGGATGAAATAATATAGACAGTTAGATCTTCATTAAATCCGACGGCATATATTCTTATATTTTTTTGGATTAACAAAATATTATAGACCGTTAGATCGTTATAAAATCCAACGGCATATATTCTTTTCTTTTTTTAGATTAACGGAATATTACAGACCGTTAGATGTTCATAAAATCCAACGGCATATATTCTTCTCTTTTTTGGATTAACGTGAAATTTTCTAGGCCCTCTCGGCAAATCTGGTGGCTCCTTTTGCTTCTATTGTAATAAGATAATAGATAATAAAGCACTGCCGAATCGTTTGATTCTTCTCTTGTTGTATTATCTCCAAATTCATATCTATCTTCTATATAAAGATCCTAGACAATTGAAAATTCTTTTTATTAAAAAACTTCCCACACCCTCTCTATTTGGATCCATATATAAGTACTAATTTTAACAAGAAAAAAGCTGACTAAAAACATCCATGTTACTTTTGGCCCTGTTTGCTTGACTTATGCTTATCAGCGTTGTAGTTGCGCACTGTCTCTACCGTTTTCTATTTTTCTTTTCACTAGTACTTAACGTACCCATCCCTCTCTATTTGATCCATCCGCACCCAAAAATATGTTTTGACTAAAACCCTCCATGTGAACATTTATGCGCATGCATGTGTGCTACACGGAGGGAATGAAGAACCAAAGCTTGAAGAAAGGAAAAGAAAGGCTAGGAGAAAAGAAAAAGAGATTAACCCTTGTTGATCACAAAATTGGTGCGTGCAGTGCGTCTTGCCTGTGGATGGACCATACCGGAACGTGGAGAGTAGGGCTGGACAAAATGCTCGAAGCTCGTTAGCTCGCTCGGATCGCAGCCGGCTCGGCTCGGCTCGGCTCAGCTCGGTGCATATTCCTAACGAGCCGAGCAATAGTTTTTGCTCGTTTATTATTATAGTTTAATAGAGTAGATTTTGAAGGTATTAAGACCATAAAAATACTATAATTTTTTATATTATATATATAATTGTGACAATTTTAAATTTAACTCTAGCTCGCGAGCTTAACGAGCCAGCTCGCGAGCTTAATGAGCCGAGCCGAGCTAGGATATTTGCTCGTTTCATTAACGAGCCGAGTCGAGCTGGCTCGTTGAGCTAACGAGCTCGAACGAGCCGAGCCAAAACGAGCCGAGCTCGCTCGATATCCACCCCTAGTGGAGAGTATTCTTGCTTGCTCTCTGGCTCTGCTAGCTTCCCAGTCGAGGCTAGAATAGATTCTGGCCCTGGATTAGGTCTATCCTGCGTACAACCTTGCAGTCCATGACCGAAGCAAAAGCTGTGTGTGATCAATCACAGTATGTGAGTGCAAGGTTCTCTTGCAAATTAAAGTATCAAAGAAGAAGACATATATACGTACAACAGTGAAACTACATGCAACTTTCTTTTGCTGCTAGAACAACTGATGTTTCAATATATTTTCGCTGATTGGATCCAACTTATGCCCACTGTGGTGTTGTTTGTCGGTAAGCATTTTTGCCAAGTGAATGTTAGTAAGCATTTGTATTTTTTTCATTACACGTACCTGTTCAATATTGTTCCATCCACTGCATGGTCGTGATCTTCATCACATCATGTTTTTGTTTATTATGTTTTTTAAAACACACACCATACTAGTTATATATCAACAAATGAAACGTTTGGTACGTCTCATTGAGATATTGATAAATATGATGACCAGCAACTTCTAAGACAAAAGTCAAAATAAGCTGCCTTAAGTTACTCTTTATTTATGGAAAAAATCCAGTACGCCGGGGGCGCACGCGCTAGGGTACTATCCCACGCGGATCGCCGCTCAACTCACATCGAACGACGTGCGCTCCAGTACGTGGCTCCGCACGCGACGTAGCAGCCGGAACGGGCCGACGTGGTACTCGCTGGCGGCGGGCACGGTGCCGTCGGCTTCGATGCCCCAGAAGACTGACCCGGCGGCGCACCCGGCGAAGTGCGCCGACACGATGCCTGGGATGTGAACGTTGTGCGCCGCCGAGGCCGAGCTCGTGATTTGCCGCGTACCCAGCATCTCCTCCAGCCGCCGCGGTGCCAGTCGTAGACGCACATCACGACGACGCCGACGTCGCCCACCGCCCATGCGTACCACTCGTAGAGGATGAGGACGACGGTGACCCTGAAATCCGACATGCCGAACAGGGCGGAGGTCGGGCCGAGGAAGTGGTGGTATTTCTTCCCCTCGATCGGGTCGATCCAGATGTGGTGGCGCGTGATGGGCTCGCAGACGGCGAGGTCTGGAAAGAGGCCGCCGCGACGCCGGTTGGCGAGGAGGAGGAGGTTGCCGTGCCCATCGACGAGATCCCATATACCAGCGACCGTGGGGGAGGAAGTTGAGCGAGAAGTGTCGGACGTCGACGATGGCACGAACACCGGACGGCGGCGCCCCGGCGGGTGCCCTGACGGCGAGTGGAACGGATCGGCGGCGTGATAATGGTCCAGGACGTGGGGCCCCGGGTGGCGGCGAAAGAAGCTTATAACATCGACAAAGTCGTTGTCGGCGGCGATGCGGCGCCACCTCATGCACGTGGCCGCCACGCGGAGGCGGCATACGTGCAAGTCAAGCCGGATCGCCTCCTCAAGCTCGTCCTCCTCCGGGCGTGGAGCTGAGCGGATGGGGCGTGGAGTGTGCGGAGAGCCGAGTCGCGTGCGGAGCCGGACGTGGAGCGTACGGAACCGCGGACTGGAGCGAGCGTCGTCCGATAGGAGTTGAGCGGCGATCCGCGCGTGCGCCCCCGGCGTACTGGATTTTCTTCCTTATTTATATGCCTAAGTATAAATTATAGGTGGTCAACTGATCAATCTGAATGTTCGGTTGCATTTCTAGAACTAATTAATAGAGTGTGAGAACCTCGTTCCTAGCATCCTAAGCATATGCCTTAGCGTGTGAGAATACTGCTAGTTAATTATCTTAGCGTGACGTGTGTATATGGCAAGTTGGCCCGATTTCCACGTGTGCAAACACCTAAATTATGCCAAGTTTATCATGCCACTAGGTGAGTGGATTACCCCACACGGCAGCCAGAGTCTGTCTTTGCCTTGCAAATGCAGATGTCTTGTTGCGGAACAAGAAAGTGAGAATATAATGCATTGGCCTTGTTTAGATCCAGAATTCTTCCCAAAAAGCAACTCCCAAATACACTATGCAAAAAGAAGATTCTCCGTCACATCAAAATGTCATAACATGCATGGAGTACTAAATGTAGATAAAATCAAAAACTAATTATACAGTTTTGTTGTACTCTGCGAAACGAACATTATGAACCTAATTGATAAATTTTTGGACAATTTTTCGCACAAACAAACGAAACGCTACGATTCCCGGGGGTGTCAGATCCCCCAGGCGCAGGCCGGCCGCAGGCCCGAATTCGGGCGGGCCTTTCTGGATCTAAACAAGCCCATTATTAGTTTGACTCTAGCGGCTGCGAGGAGTCAAATTCCACGGTCTTCCGCGATACACTCTCATCCACACAACACAACGATATAACAATAAACTAACAGTACGGCATCCCTTGTCCAAAAAAAGATTAGTACATCAGTTGCATTGTCGCGCTATACTCTATACACATGAGGATGCCGGCCGTGCATGTACAATATACGAACACGACCGTCCGGGCGGCGGAGCCAATTGTTTTTCCCGTGCCGACGGCGACTGCTCAACCACGCGCGCGTCCAGCGAACCTCCAAGCCACCTTCCGAGACTTGGGCTCACCCAGCCTCTGTGTGATACTGCGATGAGCTCATAAAAGGGCCCTGGATCTTGAACAACTCTGACGTGAATGCGGCAGCCATATAGTAGTTTCGTCCATCGAAAAAAATCTATGCACGCGCGCTGGCATGGTCACGGACGGAACCAACCTTTACATTGATCTGATATGATTTTTTATATAAGTTTATTATATATAAACCTCAAACACGAACGTGCCACCAATAAATCTCCAACGGGTCTCATCGTAATTCTAGATACAGACTGTAGTTAGGAAAGGACCACCCTTGGTCAACAAACAAGACCGATCATACTATTACTATTTTAATGTTTCTTGCTAGTTTGGAAGCTAATCCTTAAGAGACGTATATTAAACAAAATTAAAAAAACAAAAAAATAAGAAGCATACAATTTTAATTTGATATATTCTAATCATCAATGGTAATAATATGTGCCCGATGTATTCTATTCTCTAAAAAAATACCTACATACATCTATTGTTACGGAAAAGGTTTCAAGTAACTTTATAAATAGAATATAATAATTTCATTAATAGACAGATATCTGCGATATAGCTGCTTAGCAATGCCTCCAAGCCGGTTAGGCTAGTCTCAGTGGGTTTTATGGTATTAAATGTGCAGATGTGATATAGGAGAGAAAGCCAAAGTTTCACGGGATGTGAGACTCTTTTGGCACAATTATCTAATTTTTTGTCTAGTTAATCGTGTAGTGAAACTCTAGACTGGCCTTAGGGGCTGTTTTTTCACTCCCAAATTATATAAGTGGATTATAAGGCCAATCCCAATCCAAAACATTATACGTAATTTCCATAGTCTCCGCATCATCAAGAACCTAGCAATAAACATTACTCTCCCAATGCAAACACTACTATCTCACACTCGAATTTAATGCTATACTCATCTTACGTCTTGTCTTGGTTATTGTGTAGAAATCAAGACCCAGTTTCATTCTCTTTCTTCATTTAATCACTTGCCACATCATCTTTTATCTTAGGTGGCACCTCATTTAATTCTATGGACACCATCCTAGTCATTGGGTTGGGACTGCCCTAATGCAACTGCAACATGAAAGAAGTACTTTATCGGGTTACTTTGGCATCATAAATAACCTGAAATAAAATGCAGTTGTTCAGATTATTTGTGACACCATGCTAGTCCTATAGTGATCTTTTACTATATTACCTGTGGCTCATAGTCCAGCTTATATAATTTAAAAGGCTAATAAACAATGCATTATACTTATAACCCATCGCTGCTAGTTCATAAGCTAGCTTATATTAAAGTAGGGGTCAATAGATTAAGTGTCCGATATGATTAAGCCAACAACTTACTAATCAACTTTGTAGAGAAAGACAGATTAAAGCATAAAGGGCTTCATAGAAAAAAAAAGGCATAAAGGAGTAAGGACGACAAAGGCGAGTTCCAATATACTGCCAAAGCTTTCATTCTTACTAAATAAGAATGTCACATAAGTCTACTTCTAGTGAGCTTGGCATATAAGCAGAAGTGATAACATGAGACTAATTTAATAAAGAAATAAGGTAAACAAGTTTTATCTAGATGAAATCATTTGCACTCGTTTTGTCATTTTTGGAAGTGTCACCACATTGACTATGAAACATCATTATGAAACCATAATTTGAAGGTGAGAGTTTTATTTAGAAATATATATTACTTCCATGCTTATGTAGGTGTATATTGGAAATATAAATTTGAAACACTACACATTGGGGTTGGGGGTTGGCCTAAGTAGAGATGCAAACAGAGAGATGGAAAAATGTTTCATCTAGATTGGAGTAGGCAGCTCCAAAACTGAATATTCAGGTGCCCTTTGACACGTCTTCGCGCGGCTTGTGCTTTTCCTGCTGAAATACTTTAGCTGCAGTGTGTATCCATTGTACCATGAGGCGGCTTTAGCAAATGGAGGGAGAAATGAAATACTGAAATAGAAGCCCCCATGTGCGGGCGAAGCCACTATTTTGTCTTCATCGGCTCGCTGCTATGCTACAGTTTGTGAACAGTGAATAAGCTGAAGCCCAGTAGCCCACATGAACCTTTGCCAAACGGGGACAATCACACCCGCATGGACTGGACAGGACCAAATTTGCATTTCCGACTGCAGCGGTCACGAGTTGGTGTCGCCGCGTGGGACTACTTCCTACAATTTAAAACGTGCCTGCACAATTGCTAATAAGCTCCTGCCTCCCTCCCCGTATACTCCCTATATAGTCCCTGCTACCTCCTCCCACCACGTGCACTGTGTCAGCACACAATGGCACACCACCACCTCACGCTCGCCGTGGCCGCCACCATCGCCGCCGCCCTGCTCTCGCCGCGGCGCGCCGCGGCGTACCCGTGGCCGGTGTGCGGCGAAAGCAGCAACTTCGAGCCCAACAGCACGTACCAGGCCAACCTCGACCTCCTCGCCGCGACGCTGCCCAGGAACGCCTCGGCGTCCGCGAGCCTCTACGCCACCGCCGTCGTCGGCGCCATCCCGGAGCAGACCTGGGCCATGGCGCTCTGCCGCGGCGACGTCAACGCCAGCAGCTGCCTGAGCTGCCTCACCCAGGCGTTCCGCGACCTGCCCAACGACTGCACCTACGACAAGGACGGCACCATCTACTACGACCCCTGCGTCCTCCACTACTCCGACGTCCACACCCTCCCCGGCGACGACACCGGCCCGTCGATGAACACGTACGCCGTCAACAACAACGCTAACGTCACGTCGGACCCGGCCCGGTTCAAGACCCTCCTGGCCGCCCTCATGAACGCCACCGTCGAGCACGCCGCCAACAACTCCACGCGGCGGTTCGCCACCGGCGAGGCCGACTTCGACGACAAGGAGTACCCCAAGATCTACACCCTGGCGCAGTGCACGCCGGACCAGACGCCGGCGCAGTGCCGGGAGTGCCTCGGGAGAATCGTGGCGAGGGACCTGAAGGCGTTCGAGAGCAACATCGGAGGCAGGGTGCTGGGGATCAACTGCAGCTACCGGTACGAGACGGCGCCCTTCTTCAACGTGCCGGCGTTGGTGCGGCTGGCGTCGCCGGCGGGCTCTGGAGCGCCGGCGCCGGGGCCGGCGTCTGGGATGCCGGCGGTGGCCGGAGGAGGTGAGTCAAACGCGTTAATTTGTTTACTCTTTGTTTGAAGCATAACTAACATGCCAGCACTAGATTATTGGTGTGTGTGAAAACGCTTGATCGTGATGGGAACTTTCTTAGTGCGCGTTTGCGAGGATGATGAATGATTAGTGACTTGAAAATTGGATACTCTCTCCAGCCACTCTTTAGTCTTTGATGGGAAGAAAACAAGGGTGTCTCTCTCTTCATCACATCATTCTGGTGCTTTCATGAGTGCTAACACCCCAATTTTTGTTCATTGGATTTGGACTTTAGACATCTCAGGACTCAGGTTACCAATCCATGGAAGCAGCAAGCAGTAGGATGTGGTCTGATACACCAAAAAGAGAAAATACACGTGCACCACTTTCATACACGGAGTAACTGATATTGAATATTATATACATGCCTGCAAGTTTCAAAAAGTTGACTTGACCCCAGATTTTCTAAAAGGAGAAGTGAAGGACCGAACCTGTACTAGCTTAGAAAGGGATGTCTAGCAGTACTCCATTTGTTTGAATTGTTTCTGTAACGGTATGCAGAAAATTCAGTAAAGCTTAAGAAAAATAGAGTACTGAGAAAGTCCTCTTCACTGATCCAAATATCATTATATATGCTTCATATTGATTTTTTTTATGAAATTCATGTTTGTAGCACTTAATTGTTGCCATGGTTGCTCACACATTCGTTAATTCACAGGCGGGAGAAAGTACAGAGTGTTCGCTGTGGTTCTTGCAGTCGTTCTTCCAACTCTAGCAGCCCTGAACCTTGTGTTTTGCTTCTGTTTCTGGAGGCGGAGGCGGCGGGCAGTTGTGCAGACAAAGCAGTCATGTATGCTCTGCTGAATTCTCCCATTTCACAGCGTAAAATACTTCAGTCAGTCTGAAAAAGAAATAACATGTGCAATTCGTGCTTGAACAGACCCCGCGTATTCCACTGAAGCAGAGGACATGGAAACGGTGGACTCGATGATGATCGACGTCTCCACCCTGCGAGCCGCGACAGGGGATTTCGACGACAGCAACAAGCTCGGCGAAGGCGGGTTTGGCGCGGTGTACAAGGTACTGAACTGAAGGAGCAATCAAGAATGTGCAGTGGAACAAATGTTCATGGCTAACAGAGTACATTTGTTTGATTTGTTCAGGGTGTTCTCCCGGACGGCGACCAGATAGCGGTGAAGCGGTTGTCCAACACCTCGACAAAGGGAGTGAACGAGCTGAAGAACGAGCTCGCGTTGGTGGCAAAGCTGAAGCACAGGAATCTCGTCAGGCTCGTGGGCGTCTGCCTGGAGCAACAGGAGCGGCTGCTCGTCTACGAATTCGTCCCCAACCGCAGCCTCGACCTGATACTCTTCGGTACTGCTTAACCGCGCTCAACACAATCGTCCCCTCCATTTTTATTCAATTGTGTCATCGCATTCATCATTCTCTGCCTCATTTATGCTCGTTTCAGACTCTGTGAATGAGAAACGTGAGCAGCTCAACTGGGAGCAGAGGTACAAGATCATAAACGGCATTGCTCGGGGCCTGCAGTACCTCCACGAAGACTCCCAGCTCAAAGTTGTGCACCGTGATCTCAAGGCCAGCAACATCTTGCTAGACGAGAACATGAACCCCAAGATCTCGGACTTCGGCCTCGCGAGGATCTTCGGCCGAGACCAGACGCAGGCCGTCACCAGCCGTGTCGTCGGCACCTAGTCAGTACCAAAAATTACTCTGTGAATTCTGTTCAGGTTCAGATTTCCTTCAGGCAAAACTGACAAAAATCTTTGTTTGGTTTCTCGTTTCAGTGGGTACATGGCGCCGGAGTACCTGATGCGCGGGAACTACTCGGTGAAATCGGACGCGTTCAGCTTCGGCGTCATGGTGCTGGAGATCGTCACGGGCAGGAAGAACAACGAGAGCTACGATTCCCAGAAGTCTGGAGACCTCTTGACCACAGTAAGTGCAATCTGATCGCCACTGTCTGTCTCTGCAAGTTCTGATGAAGTTTGGCTCACGGTTGCAAGGCACCGTGCAGGTTTGGGAACACTGGGAGGCCGGGACGGTGATGGAGCTGGTAGACCCGAGCGTCGGCGGCAGCTTCCCGGAGGGCGACGTGCTGAGATGCTTCCACATTGGGCTGCTCTGCGTGCAGGGAGACCCGGCGGCCCGGCCGGTGATGTCGTCAGTCGTCATGATGCTTGGAACCGACACAGTTACCCTCCAAGCCCCATCCAAGCCGGCGTTCTTCGCCAGAAAAAGTGGCACGAACACGACCATGTCGACTGATGTGTCGGTTACGAGTTAACCACGCGAGTAGAACGATTTTATGTTGATATATAGGGCACAGAGAATGAGATCTGCAAATATGGTCAGTCACGTGACTACATGAGGCGATGTGGAAGAAGCATTTGCCGCAGGTGGTCGTTACAAGTGTAACTAGTAAACAAGCGCTCAATTCTATTCAAAGATGAAACAACTCAAAATCTAATGTTAGGAGGGATCTTTGCGAGAAGGTTACTGGTTCAGTAGGACACTGATCCTCGGACTTCTGGGTGGTTTTTCTTTTGGGCTGTTGTGAACCCTTGGATCTCGCCAATACGGTCTCCTATGGTTTTCGTTGTCGAGATATGTTTCCTTTTTTTCCAGGGATTTTTTGGGATCTGCCCAGGTGAAGGTAATTTTTTTAAGTAAAAAAAAATGTTAACACGGCAGATCCAAAACTTTCGAGGGTCAACGGGTCCACAAATTATTAAAACATTACCCCCCTCATATCTGGACTCTTGGAGGAAAAAACACGGCAAAAGTGTGTGTAAACATCGTGGGGGAAAAACATGCTATTAAACGTGTTTCGGAACCTACGATTTTCGTCGGACTCTTTGGTCGCACTTTTTGAAGAAAAAAATAATCAATACGGTCTCTTGCCAACTACCAGGATTCCTCGTCGTTAATAAAAAAAAGTCGTTTTTATTAAATGTGCGACAAGCGTTCTTGGTAGTAAATAAAAATGAGAAATTAAATTATTCCTTACAACAGTTATGCATATATTAAAGTTGGGACGATGTTTACAAACATTTTTGCCGCCACACTAGTAAACACTGGACACATTTTATTGGGTGCCTATAAGCATATAAACGTCTGCAGTACGCCTATCCAGCAGAAGCAACCGTTGCTGGTGTGTAGCTTTATTGCATTTTCTAGCTCAAATGCAAGGTTATTAATTATTAAACTGAACTTTTCCCGTACTGCATGGTCAGATGGCCGCATAGCCGCCTTCAGACTTTTTCATACGCCTATCCAGCAGAAGCAACCGATTTGCTGGTTATTAATTATTGAACCGAACTTTTTCAGCAGTGGTCGATCAGATGGCCGCATAGCCGCATTCAGACTTGGCTGCTGTTTCTTCAGTCAAAGCATTCGACGGGAGGACGCAGTTTCCAATCTCTGCAGTAATAAACAGCGCAACAAGCAGCAATATATGATCGATGAGCCCGGTAACTTTTACGAGGTTATTGGTGAAGCTAGTAATTAAGAGAAGAAATGGCAAGGGAAGTGTGAGTTCACTCACTTGGTGCGTGGTAGACGACGTAGGCGGCGCCGGCGAAGTCGCATGTCCCGTCGGCCCGGCGGTTGCGCTGGTAGTAGCTGTTGAAGGCGTGCGAGGCGTGCGCCGCCCTGGTGTTGGGCTCGAAGCACCGCGCGCCGGGCTGGATGACGCTGCAGTCGGCGCCGGGGCCGCAGGCGTAGTCCAGCGCCGCCTGCAGCCGCGCGTCCCCGACCGTCGCGTTCGCCACGCACCAGCTCACGTTCGGGTCACACAGGTCTACATGCATGTATCGTTCAGATAACAGTACGTGAACCAAAAACTAGTTATATTATTGTTAGACTAAACGAGATGATGTTTGGCGGCAAACACGTAAGTTACGATAAGTTATAGTTTGAGGTTTTAGGGTTTAGAGTTTTTGGCCGGTTTTCTTCAGATTTTGTTTTGGTTTATTGATAGTTTTTAGTTACCAGCTGGCCTTCGGAAGACGAGGTAAGCGGCACCGTTGAAGTCGCACGTGCCCCCGACCGGGTGCATGCGCTGGTAGTAGCTGTTGAAGGCGAACGTGGCGTGCGCGAGCTTGGTGTCGGGGTCGAAGCACGGCGCGCCGGGCTGGATGGCGCTGCAGTCGGCGCCGTTGCCGCAGGCGTAGTCCAGCGCCGCCTGCAGCCGCGCGTCCCCGACCGTCGCGTTCGCCACGCACCAGCTCACGTTCGGGTCACACAGGTCTACATGCATGTATCGTTCAGATAACAGTACGTGAACCAAAAACTAGTTATATTATTGTTAGACTAAACGAGATGATGTTTGGCGGCAAACACGTAAGTTACGATAAGTTATAGTTTGAGGTTTTAGGGTTTAGAGTTTTTGGCCGGTTTTCTTCAGATTTTGTTTTGGTTTATTGATAGTTTTTAGTTACCAGCTGGCCTTCGGAAGACGAGGTAAGCGGCACCGTTGAAGTCGCACGTGCCCCCGACCGGGTGCATGCGCTGGTAGTAGCTGTTGAAGGCGAACGTGGCGTGCGCGAGCTTGGTGTCGGGGTCGAAGCACGGCGCGCCGGGCTGGATGGCGCTGCAGTCGGCGCCGTTGCCGCAGGCGTAGTCCAGCGCCGCCTGCAGCCGCGCGTCCCCGACCGTCGCGTTCGCCACGCACCAGCTCACGTTCGGGTCACACAGGTCTACATGCATGTATCGTTCAGATAACAGTACGTGAACCAAAAACTAGTTATATTATTGTTAGACTAAACGAGATGATGTTTGGCGGCAAACACGTAAGTTACGATAAGTTATAGTTTGAGGTTTTAGGGTTTAGAGTTTTTGGCCGGTTTTCTTCAGATTTTGTTTTGGTTTATTGATAGTTTTTAGTTACCAGCTGGCCTTCGGAAGACGAGGTAAGCGGCACCGTTGAAGTCGCACGTGCCCCCGACCGGGTGCATGCGCTGGTAGTAGCTGTTGAAGGCGAACGTGGCGTGCGCGAGCTTGGTGTCGGGGTCGAAGCACGGCGCGCCGGGCTGGATGGCGCTGCAGTCGGCGCCGTTGCCGCAGGCGTAGTCCAGCGCCGCCTGCAGCCGCGCGTCCCCGACCGTCGCGTTCGCCACGCACCAGCTCACGTTCGGGTCACACAGGTCTACATGCATGTATCGTTCAGATAACAGTACGTGAACCAAAAACTAGTTATATTATTGTTAGACTAAACGAGATGATGTTTGGCGGCAAACACGTAAGTTACGATAAGTTATAGTTTGAGGTTTTAGGGTTTAGAGTTTTTGGCCGGTTTTCTTCAGATTTTGTTTTGGTTTATTGATAGTTTTTAGTTACCAGCTGGCCTTCGGAAGACGAGGTAAGCGGCACCGTTGAAGTCGCACGTGCCCCCGACCGGGTGCATGCGCTGGTAGTAGCTGTTGAAGGCGAACGTGGCGTGCGCGAGCTTGGTGTCGGGGTCGAAGCACGGCGCGCCGGGCTGGATGGCGCTGCAGTCGGCGCCGTTGCCGCAGGCGTAGTCCAGCGCCGCCTGCAGCCGCGCGTCCCCGACCGTCGCGTTCGCCACGCACCAGCTCACGTTCGGGTCACACAGGTCTACATGCATGTATCGTTCAGATAACAGTACGTGAACCAAAAACTAGTTATATTATTGTTAGACTAAACGAGATGATGTTTGGCGGCAAACACGTAAGTTACGATAAGTTATAGTTTGAGGTTTTAGGGTTTAGAGTTTTTGGCCGGTTTTCTTCAGATTTTGTTTTGGTTTATTGATAGTTTTTAGTTACCAGCTGGCCTTCGGAAGACGAGGTAAGCGGCACCGTTGAAGTCGCACGTGCCCCCGACCGGGTGCATGCGCTGGTAGTAGCTGTTGAAGGCGAACGTGGCGTGCGCGAGCTTGGTGTCGGGGTCGAAGCACGGCGCGCCGGGCTGGATGGCGCTGCAGTCGGCGCCGTTGCCGCAGGCGTAGTCCAGCGCCGCCTGCAGCCGCGCGTCCCCGACCGTCGCGTTCGCCACGCACCAGCTCACGTTCGGGTCACACAGGTCTACATGCATGTATCGTTCAGATAACAGTACGTGAACCAAAAACTAGTTATATTATTGTTAGACTAAACGAGATGATGTTTGGCGGCAAACACGTAAGTTACGATAAGTTATAGTTTGAGGTTTTAGGGTTTAGAGTTTTTGGCCGGTTTTCTTCAGATTTTGTTTTGGTTTATTGATAGTTTTTAGTTACCAGCTGGCCTTCGGAAGACGAGGTAAGCGGCACCGTTGAAGTCGCACGTGCCCCCGACCGGGTGCATGCGCTGGTAGTAGCTGTTGAAGGCGAACGTGGCGTGCGCGAGCTTGGTGTCGGGGTCGAAGCACGGCGCGCCGGGCTGGATGGCGCTGCAGTCGGCGCCGTTGCCGCAGGCGTAGTCCAGCGCCGCCTGCAGCCGCGCGTCCCCGACCGTCGCGTTCGCCACGCACCAGCTCACGTTCGGGTCACACAGGTCTACATGCATGTATCGTTCAGATAACAGTACGTGAACCAAAAACTAGTTATATTATTGTTAGACTAAACGAGATGATGTTTGGCGGCAAACACGTAAGTTACGATAAGTTATAGTTTGAGGTTTTAGGGTTTAGAGTTTTTGGCCGGTTTTCTTCAGATTTTGTTTTGGTTTATTGATAGTTTTTAGTTACCAGCTGGCCTTCGGAAGACGAGGTAAGCGGCACCGTTGAAGTCGCACGTGCCCCCGACCGGGTGCATGCGCTGGTAGTAGCTGTTGAAGGCGAACGTGGCGTGCGCGAGCTTGGTGTCGGGGTCGAAGCACGGCGCGCCGGGCTGGATGGCGCTGCAGTCGGCGCCGTTGCCGCAGGCGTAGTCCAGCGCCGCCTGCAGCCGCGCGTCCCCGACCGTCGCGTTCGCCACGCACCAGCTCACGTTCGGGTCACACAGGTCTACATGCATGTATCGTTCAGATAACAGTACGTGAACCAAAAACTAGTTATATTATTGTTAGACTAAACGAGATGATGTTTGGCGGCAAACACGTAAGTTACGATAAGTTATAGTTTGAGGTTTTAGGGTTTAGAGTTTTTGGCCGGTTTTCTTCAGATTTTGTTTTGGTTTATTGATAGTTTTTAGTTACCAGCTGGCCTTCGGAAGACGAGGTAAGCGGCACCGTTGAAGTCGCACGTGCCCCCGACCGGGTGCATGCGCTGGTAGTAGCTGTTGAAGGCGAACGTGGCGTGCGCGAGCTTGGTGTCGGGGTCGAAGCACGGCGCGCCGGGCTGGATGGCGCTGCAGTCGGCGCCGTTGCCGCAGGCGTAGTCCAGCGCCGCCTGCAGCCGCGCGTCCCCGACCGTCGCGTTCGACACGCACCAGCTCACGTTCGGGTCACACAGGTCTACATGCATGCATGTATGATGTATCGATCAGAACAGTGAACCAAAAACTAGTTATATTAATTATTAGACTACGATGTTTGGCGGCAAACACGTAAGTTATGGTTTGAGGTTTAGGGTTTAGATAAAGTCGGCCGGTTCTTCAGATTTTGTTTTGGTTTGATAGTTACCAGCTGGCCTTCGGAAGACGAGGAAAGCGGCACCGTTGAAGTCGCATGTCCCCCCAACGGGGCGCATGCGCTGGTAGTAGCTGTTGAAGGCGAACGTGGCATGCGCGAGCTTGGTGTCGGGGTCGAAGCACGGCGCGCCGGGCTGGATGGCGCTGCAGTCGGCGCCGTTGCCGCAGGCGTAGTCCAGCGCCGCCTGCAGCCGCGCGGGTCCGACCGACGCGTTCGCCACGCACCAGCTCGACACGGTCAGGCCACGACCCATCTCTTCCGCTTCTACAACGTACGTACACACCAATAGCAGTAAACAACAATTAGCATGCACGTACACTTCATTGCGGACCGGCCGGCCGGCCTGCAACGACATGCATGTAAACGGCCGGCCAGCCAAAGGCGATTAATTACCTGCATGGGAGAAGAAGAGTAGAGGCAATGCGGCGGCGACGAGGACGATGGAGAGGCGAGTAAGCGCCATGTTCATTCCTACTGTAGCTCTCTCTGCAATGGCGAGGGGTGGAGTGGGCGCAGAGCAAGATATAGCTGGTGCGATGCGAGCACCAAGCAGGCCGGGTGCATGGGGATTTAAACAGCCGGCAAGGAAGGTGGTGACTCAGGGTGGAGATAATGCTGCCAAAGCAAAAGATAACGAGCACCAATACGAGGTGAGCACCGACGATAAGGGGCGTACAGGGCCATGCCGGTGGAATGGCCGGAAAAAAGCAAACAAATAAAACGTCAATTTTTCTCCGACAGAGACGCCGTAGGGGAAAAATAAAAATAAATTTGTGGGATTATTATTAGATTCTCGCGATCTAGATCGAACACGGGAGCCACGTTGTCTCGGCTGAGTGCACATAACTGTCCGAGCCGTCGCGCGCGCTGCGCTTTATTTCCCACGTGCGGCAATGGCGACGGCGGAACGACGCGCGTGGTAGAAAGGCTCCAAGGAAGCCATCTTCTGCCGCGACTACCTTCCACGTAGAGGTGTAATTGGATAGAAAACGGATGGATATCATTTACCGCATATGGGAAAATCTGCCAGACCTGAGAAGAATGAGGACCGAATCAAAAGATCTCTCGAAGTGTGTTACAAGATCAAAGACCGAGAGGCACATGATCAACTTCTAGGTTACCTTTGCCGGGTCCTCGGTACTTCCCCACTTAATATCGAGAACTTTGGTGGAGTTGATAGAGATAAATGGATTGAACTGGTTGGGGCTGTATTACATGTACAGCTAGATGATCAGGATGATGAGTTCAGGTGGGGCCTTGGTAACAAAGGTTTCTCTTCACAATCTATGTACAAGGACATTATGAGAACGGAAGGTATTCCCCGTAGCTGTTTTAATTGGAAGGTAAAACTTCCTTTAAAAATCAAGATCTTTCTTTGGTACCTGCATTGGGGGGTGGTTCTTACTAAAGATAACCTTGCTAAAAGAAAGTGGAACGGGGATGAGAGATGTTGTTTCTGTGACTCAAAAGAGAGCATTCAACATCTGTTTTTGGACTGTCAAATGGCCAGATTAGTTTGGGGGGCGGTTTCCATTACCTTTGGGTTTAGACCACCATCCTCGATAAATGCCATGTTCGGTTTCTGGCTGAAAAGTTCCCACTCGAGTGTCAGGGGAAAAATGTTGATTGGAGTGGCAGCGGTGTGCTGGTCCTTATGGCTTACTAGAAATGATGTTGTTTTCAAAGAACAACTCCTAAATCTTTTTTTGCAGGTGGTGTTCAGAGCGGTGCAATGGATCATAAGCTGGGCGATTCTCTCTAAAGAGGAAGCAAAGGTCCAGCTGAGAGATGGGGCGCACTTGCTTGGAAGTGCATGCATTGAGATTCTTTTCTAAGGCAGGCTGGAATTGCTGCAAGCGTATCGAGTTTCCGGCTTCGTAGTTCACTTTGTTATGACCTGCTGTTTTCTTGAACTGCTGTTACAGCCTGCGTGCTGTCTGCTTTGGTCCAGTTTTTTTCTGTCGCTTTGGCAGCCTAGATGCTGTGTTTTTTAGTTGTCGATCGGGTGTGGTTGTAAGCTTACAAGACTTTATAAGTGGAAACCGGAGTCTTTCTCCTTTATCTTTTTACCTTTGCCGGGCATGGGTAGAAATTTGATGGGGAATACATTTCTTCTTGTTGATTATATATATTGCATTTTGACCCTGTTTTTTTTAATAATGGATAATGTATTACCCGGCCTTGACCAGAACGGCTACGGCCAAACAAAATAAGAGAATTACATCTCATCATGGGGTCAAGTAGTCCTACACGACCACCAAGATCGCTATAACACGTTTACCAGACCTTACAAAGAACTGAAAACGCTGGACACCAACCACCATTGATGTTTCTTCGAAGGCAACAGCACGAAGACTTGGTGCAGATAATGCTAACCAACCTTCGAACTGTTACGCCATCCAATGCCTCCTTCGCCCTGCGCTGAATACCAAAACATAGTGTCCACACGACTTTGGCAACCAAGAACTTCGAGACGACGCGCCTGCACTGCCGCCGCCGGCCTGGAGAAACCAGGCTAGGTTTTCACCCAGTTATTGATCAACCGCGGGCGCAATAGGGGACGGTCTGACCAATGACTTCAGCAGCGCCTTCAACAAGGTGTGTGTCACAAACACATCACATGCCATGGCCGGAGACCTCACACCGCCGCCCCGGCCGCCGCAGCGCCTCTGCTCGTCGTAGATCCGGCGAGGGGACGGCTGAATTCGGCCATGGGGGCACCGAATCCGCGTCCCAGCGCCACCACCGTCGCCATGGCCGCCGCCGTCGCACCTCACACCGCCGCCCCGGAGAGATGTCGTCGGCTGCCGAAAGAGCCCTGCCGCCGCCGTCCTGAAGGCCCGCTCGGGCTTCCAGCCGGCCTCTACGGCGGCGGCAGGGGAGGAGAGGGGAGGAAGGGGGCTGACTCGCGGGGACGCGTCGCCGCCCGGGACGCCCGAGCGGGGGCGCCCGAGCGAGATCCGCTTTTCTCGTGGGCACTCGTTCCTGCATTTTGACCCTGTTATGTTTGGATTTGAAAATTATAGATTTCATATGTTGCTGAATTATGTGTTGTTTGTAGAAACCAGAACCACCCTTTTGTTTTGGGCCGCACCACAATACCATATATGCCATCTTTGTCTTTGGCCCATCCTTCTTAGATTGTTAAGCCATGTAAACTTTGAATCCACTAAGCCCATCTAGCTCAACAATTATAACCCTCAACATCCGTGAATTGTTCTAAAAAAAAACCATCTACCGTGAATATCATTCCATATCTTCTTACAACTAAGTCAATATTCCACAAAGGCTGATTCAATATTTCGAATTGATAGATTCATCAACATTTTGAATTGACTGACTCAACATTTTACGAGGTGCCGAATGAGTTACTTTTTACTTGAGCCCTCCACCTCATCCAGGCACCGCTTGATATATTTTTCAATATTACAATTGATTCAACAAATAGGGGGTACTAACTCAATTCAGGTTGTCTGATTTAACACTTTTCGAGGTAGTCGAATGAGTTACTTTACTTTCCTCCGATCTCAGGCACTAGAAGGACAGATCTTATCGAAGATAGATATAGGAAATCTGCAGCCCACTCGCCTGTACACTAGCTACTAGACCGTTGGCCCGGCCTCTCTTCGTGCACCGGAAGACCCGAACCTGCTACCAACTACGGCCCTTTGATCCAGTTCTCGATTTGTTTAACAATGCAATCATGTGAGAGAGACATACGTGTCTCATGAACCAATATTTTTATCATGATTTTTTTTATCATTTTGACTATTCAAAATCATTACCACTTCTTGACCCCTTTTCCTGTGTCTTGTGAAAACAATACATAAGTTTTGACTAAACAATCTAAAACATCAAAAACTTATGCGAGTGGAGAGAGTAACCATCACAATTCAAACAAATACAGATCATGACATCGCAATCAGCTGTGATTTCTCTATTAAAATGGGCTATCTACAAATGATAAATTGCTAGGGTGTTGTGAAGTTAATTCCAACAATTACAATCAAACTAGCAAATGTGCCCGTGCGTTGTTACGGATGAAAACAACGTAAAGACGTTAATAAGCAATAGAGTAACAATTAAATAACAGTCCTCGTAATATATATGCATCCAACGCTAATAAGCCGCTACCTTCCTGCCTTTATATCTTTATATACAGTTGGAAAATAATCGAAAAAACTTAGAAGTCTTTATATCTTTATACGTGAAGTCATAAGTCTAATTTCATGTCGTATCTAATTTCCTCACTTTTGTAGTAATCGCAAAAAACTTATTAAAGGAATTAGCCTGCTGCAGTTGCCGTCTAATCTGGAGGCCTGCAGGTCAAACTGCCGGTCACACGGCACTTGATGGCTTGACCAGACCATTGCACCTGCTGCCCATGTGCCTTTCTATGCCGTCTTGGCCTGGCCAACGGGACTGAGTACAACTACATCAATTTTTTCCAAAACCAAAGCGGACAAGAAGTTCCGGGAGTTAGCTGCTCCAGGCAAGGATCAAGCGGGATTGCTCTTGACCGACGTATGACCGACAGACGAAGAATCAAAGGCACAACACGTGAAGGATTTGTTACTCGCTTTAATATTAGGTAGAGATATGGAACTCTATTTCTGTTTTGTTCATGCGTTAACCAGCGTGTAGTACATGAACTCTATTGTACAACGTATAGGATACGGATACGGAGAAAACAACGGACGAAAATTAACGCAGCCGATATACCAAAGACAAAATTTAAGAAAAGGACGGTGGGTTGATTTTTTATAAATGTTAGGGGGTTTTTTGTAAAATTATGACGACCGCGGAAACAATCATTGCTTTATAATTAGGTAGAGATAGGCAATTTGCCATGGCAACAGGATTCAGGACTCGTCTTGGTTCCAGCTCTGTAATTGACACTCCATTCGGTGGCATTACGTCTGACTTGTGGTCGTGGATTGGGAAGCTCTAGGATACAATTCTGAATAAACAGCTGAGTTGGTGCCGCTCTTTGGAATGAAAAATTCTGGCTTCAACGGAGCCTGGAGAGAGACAGTGTCGCTGCTGAGCATGACATTTACTTTTGACATCACCGGTCTATCCACTGGGTTATCCTGAACACACAATAGCCCAATATGAATACACTTCAGCATCAGGTCTCCAGGAGCATTGCCTCTGATAGATGAATCTTTTGGGCCGCACCACAATACCATATATGCCATCTTTGTCCTGTCTCTTATACACATCTAGATGTGTATAAGAGACAGATCTAACGGGA
>OAMR01000075.1:2979704-3070254 GCA_900205405.1 Echinochloa crus-galli
TCTTGATTAGTTCTTCGTCTTTCCCGCCAATCTTCTTGTAGAGAGAGTATGGCATGAGATTCACAATGGCTCCACCATCAACCAACATACGAGAAATTGGCTTCCCGTTGATGTGCCCTCTCATATACAAAGCTTTGAGATGATTTTCTGATTCACTAGGCTTCTGAAACACAGCATCTCGCGGCCCAAGTTGAAGATGAGAAATTTCCTCCTCTGGCACGACATAATAATCAGAAGATAAATAGACAACATTAATTTCCATGTTGTCACGCTCTGGAGAAGGTTCAAAATCAACTAACTCTTCATCTTCAACCACTGGAGGAATCGGTGGAGTAGTTTGGATGGTTGAAGAAGCATCAGCCCCCGCTTCTGTCATCAAACCGGTCTGATCGGTTTCAGAAACCGGTCTGATCGGTTTCAGAAACCGGTCTGATCGGTTTCAGAAACCGGTCTGATCGGTTTCAGAAACCGGTCTGATCGGTTTCAGAAACCGGTCTGATCGGTTTCAGAAACCGGTCTGATCGGTTTCAGAAACCGGTCTGATCGGTTTCAGAAACCGGTCTGATCGGTTTCAGAAACCGGTCTGATCGGTTTCAGAAACCGGTCTGATCGGTTTCAGAAACCGGTCTGATCGGTTTCAGAAACCGGTCTGATCGGTTTCAGAAACCGGTCTGATCGGTTTCAGAAACCGGTCTGATCGGTTTCAGAAACCGGTCTGATCGGTTTCAGAAACCGGTCTGATCGGTTTCAGAAACCGGTCTGATCGGTTTCAGAAACCGGTCTGATCGGTTTCAGAAACCGGTCTGATCGGTTTCAGAAACCGGTCTGATCGGTTTCAGAAACCGGTCTGATCGGTTTCAGAAACCGGTCTGATCGGTTTCAGAAACCGGTCTGATCGGTTTCAGAAACCGGTCTGATCGGTTTCAGAAACCGGTCTGACCGCTTTTGGTCTGAGTGCTGCAAGTTTCGGTTTCCGCTATGCAATCGTGGTTGTATTGCTTTGAGACTTGTTCCTAGGTCCAGAAGCACTCCAGTGGCTTTGTGGACTTGGCAAGGAAGTGAGTTGGACTCAACGGAAGTGATTTTGGGACATAGGACGGATTGCTCTCTTGAGAGAAATTTTTATCGGCTCCCATTCACTCCCCCCTCTGAAGTCGCTGTATCGGTCCTTCATCATCTCCTCCCATCTCCCTGCATGCACAACAGAGCCCCACCTCACCGTCGTCCTGTGCTCCTACGCCTCCGCCGAGCTCCCCGAGAAGGCCCTTGACGCCTTCCGCTCCACTGTGCCATCTCCCCGATCCCCTTCAACGCCCTCCTCTCCACCTTCCTACGATGCCGCTGCCACCACCGAATCCCCGCCCTCTTCGCCGAGCTCTCCAAAGAGTTCTCCATCACCCCCGACGAAACATCCTACGGCATCCTCGTCAAAGCCTTCTGCATGACTTGCGACAATGCTAAGGCGAAGCAAACCTTGGATCTGATGAGTGAGCAAGGTATCTCGCCGACCACCAGAATTTACACCTCGCTGATTTCTTCACTGTATAAAGCAGAAGAAGGCAGAGGAGGCTGAGCTCTTGTGGAAAGAGATGGTAGCCAGTGGATGATGTGGCAACGTATAATGTGAAGTCCCTGTATTACGGGCTCCATGGGAAGCCGGAAGAGGTTATGGAGGTGATGACGGAGATGGAGGCGGCTGGAGTGAAGCCGGACATCAGTACCTGCCCCCATGACTAGCTATTGCAGCAATGGAAAATGGGAGGATGCCAAGGTCCTTTACCATTCACTGACTGAGAAGGGGTGCTCCGCTAATGCTGCTACGCTTAAGCACATGTTGGCAGCGCTTTGTGCTAATGGTGACTTTGATGCTGGGTTGGCCATCTTCAGGGAAAGCTTGAGCAGGGGCAAGGTACCTGACTTTAGGACAATGACAGGGTTGGTTGAGGGATTGGTAAAGGGAGGCAGGGTGGCTGAGGCCAAGAAGGTTATTGCGAAGATGAAGAAGAGGTTTTCGAGGAATCAGTCTGGGTGGAACAAGCTTGAGGAGGAGCTTGGATTGAACTGATAGTGGAGACACTCCTTCAAAAGGTACATCTGAACAAATTGTTGCTGAGGCAAAGTCTATTGCTGCAGATGCAGAGGTACTTTAACTTGAAGGATCTGATGCCGAGGAAATTGATAACCTAGTGATGCTGAAGTGCCTGTGCCTGGGGAAGTGCCATGAGGTCCCCTTTCCTTTTGACATCCCCATGCCGCCACACGGGGGGACCGCCTAAGTGGGCATTATCGTGCTCTTTGAGTTTAATGCGTTTGTTTGCATTGAGAACATTCTCAACATTGGTGGATTAAACATTGGTTTTTGGTTATATAATTACTAGCAAATATGCCCGTGCGTTGCTACGGATGAAAACAACGTAAAGACGTTAATAAGCAATAGAGTAACAATTAAACAACAGTCCTCGTAATATATATGCATCCAACGCTAATAAGCCGCTACCTTCCTGCCTTTATATCTTTATATACAGTTGGAAAATAATCGAAAAAACTTAGAAGTCTTTATATCTTTATACGTGAAGTCATAAGTCTAATTTCATGTCGTATCTAATTTCCTCACTTTTGTAGTAATCGCAAAAAACTTGTTAAAGTAATTAGCCTGCTGCAGTTGCCGTCTAATCTGGAGGCCTGCAGGTCAAACTGCCGGTCACACGGCACTTGATGGCTTGACCAGACCATTGCACCTGCTGCCCATGTGCCTTTCTATGCCGTCTTGGCCTGGCCAACGGGACTGAGTACAACTACATCAATTTTTTCCAAAACCAAAGCGGACAAGAAGTTCCGGGAGTTAGCTTCTCCAGGCAAGGATCAAGCAGGATTGCTCTTGACCGACGTATGACCGGCAGACGAAGAATCAAAGGCACAACACGTGAAGGATTTGTTACTCGCTTTAATATTAGGTAGAGATATGGAACTCTATTTCTGTTTTGTTCATGCGTTAACCAGCGTGTAGTACATGAACTCTATTGTACAGCGTATAGGATACGGATATGGAGAAAACAACGGATGAAAATTGTTCATACGTTAACCAGCATGTAGTACATGAACTCTATTGTACAACGTATAGGATACGGATACGGAGAAAACAACGGACGAAAATTAACGCAGCCGATATACCAAAGACAAAATTTAAGAAAAGGACGGTGGGTTGATTTTTTATAAATGTTAGGGGGTTTTTTGTAAAATTATGACGACCGCGGAAACAATCATTGCTTTATAATTAGGTAGAGATAGGCAATTTGCCATGGCAACAGGATTCAGGACTCGTCTTGGTTCCAGCTCTGTAATTGACACTCCATTCGGTGGCATTACGTCTGACTTGTGGTCGTGGATTGGGAAGCTCTAGGATACAATTCTGAATAAACAGCTGAGTTGGTGCCGCTCTTTGGAATGAAAAACTCTGGCTTCAACGGAGCCTGGAGAGAGACAGTGTCGCTGCTGAGCATGACATTTACTTTTGACATCACCGGTCTATCCACTGGGTTATCCTGAACACACAATAGCCCAATATGAATACACTTCAGCATCAGGTCTCCAGGAGCATTGCCTCTGATAGATGAATCTATGATCTCCATAATTGTTCCCGTGGTCCAGTGCTCCCATACCTCCATCAAATGCAAATTATCTTAGCATGTCTCGCATAAAGTGACATTTGTGACGAGATTGGTGGGAGCAATAGAATGAACGACTTACAAGACTTATGAGATCAACTGATTCATCAAAACTATAGGAACCACTGCTTCTTCTTCCGGTTAATATTTCTAAAATCAAGACGCCAAAGCTGAAGACATCTGACTTTATTGAATAGTGGCCACGCATGGCATATTCTGGTGACATGTATCCACTGCAGGTCGAAGAGAAGGTCCATATAGTCAGTATATATATGATTTATATCAATTAGGGTATTTGTGTACTATGTACTGACAAAAAAATTGACCGATCTTTTTGTTCAAAAAAAAAGAAACTCAGCAAATCTAGGAGAAAATAGATAGATTTATTAAGATGAAAAAATACTTAATTACCCAAATTCAAGTGAAAAACCTAGAACCAAGATAAACAGGAGTTTACATACACCCACACATGCATACCACAAAGTAAGCTGGCTAGATTTAGTTTACCATACTTACTAAGTTCCAACTACAGAATTTGTAGCCTCCCTTGACTGATCCCCTCCAAATAGCCTAGCCAAGCCAAAGTCTGAAATTTTAGGTGTATAATCAGAGTCTAGAAGGACATTGCTTGCTTTTAGGTCTCGATGAATAATTTTCAACTGGGAATCTTCATGAAGATAATTTAAGCCTCGAGCAATTCCGTTTATTATGATGAATCTCTTCCCCCAATCTAGCTCCTTACTTTTCTCAGGATCTGGCCGTTGAACAAGGAACCACATGTCAGTAGGCTGTAATGTTAAATTTACATAGTATTTACGGTACTAAAAATAGATTACTACAAATTAATACCAAAGAGAATGGTGTCGATGCTTCTATTAGGCATGTATTCATACACGAGCAGTTTCTCATGTTCTTGCAAGCAAACACCAAGAAGCCTAACAAGGTTCTTGTGTTGAAGCTTGGCGATCAAAACAAGTTCATTTTTCAGCTCTTGTATTCCTTGCCCCGAACTCTGTGAGAATCTCTTCACAGCTATTTCTTGACCATCAGTAAGTACACCCTGCATAAAGGTAAGCCTTCAGTTGTTGAAACTAAAACTTTATAGAGTAAACTGTATTTGTGGCACCTTATAAACAGCTCCAAAACCACCTTCACCAACCCAGTTGCTCTCAGTAAAGTTATCAGTTGCAGCACGAATAGTCGATAGATCAAGAAGAAGTGAACCAATGCCTTCAACATCCTCAGGTTTAGTTGAATCTGTTAAAATATAAAAAGGGTATAACAGCACACTTTGTAAAGACATGAAGCCATCTCTTCCTATAACCTCATTTTAGTTTAGAAGTTTTTTTCTTTCTTTTTGAGTGGAAGGAGACAAAAATTTAAAATAATAAAAAATAAGACCATATAACTATTTGTCCCTGCTAATAAGTCAAAAGGCCTACAGCCTACATGTTCATTCAATCTCTTGCAGCCTGTTCAACGTGCATAGTTCCAAATTGTGAAGGCAACTTACAAGATGGTGAATGCTCTCTTCCTAGTCTTCTTCTCAAAAAGCAGAGGCAAAATATAGTGATAGCAAGCATTATAGCAACGACAGGCAATGCAATTGCTACAACAATCTTCATTTTGTTTCTCGTCCTTCCTGTAAATATATGACACATACTTCAGATAACAGGAGCGATGATGTATACGGCATTTCTAACAATTCAACCGTTATTTCAACAACCAAGAAAATGTATTATACTACTGTCAAGTTTCATTTCAAAGATACATTCAAGCACTTGAAGCTATCTTCTTCGCATGTGCAGCATACTATTTCAACATTTCTGCCCAAAAGTAGTGAACGATAGATAGCTACGGGACACAGAGCTGTCATAATTATTCGAGGAAAAAAACACATGGGCCGTCATAATCTTAGAATGATAAAAGGGAAGTGGCCTACACAGTTATCTAACCTCTACCACAATCTGTTGGCCAAATGTTGTTTTCCAGATATTTATTACAGATGAATGTACTGAACAACCACGAGAAGCAAATTGAAAACTGTAAATCAAGTGATTCTTGTTGCTGGCAAGTTGCAACTCACCTCCTGAAGTCGCCGTCGGCGTCTCGTTATTCGGCGCCGGCGCCGGCGCCAATGGAGTTTGCAGCCGCAGCGTCGGGCTTCCGGCGAAGAACTTATTCAGGTCGTACCTAAAATTGCACCGCACCCCAATAATCCTGCCGCCGAACCTCCCGCTGAGATACTGCGGCGCCAAGGCAATTATGTCGTCGAGGCAGCTTCGGCAGGCCTCCGGCGACATGTCCGGCGTGCACTGCACCAGGCCGTAGATGGTGGGGTAGCTGCTATCGAAGCCCTCCTCCCCCGTGGCGAACCGCCGGGAGGAGTTCATGGCGGCGTAGCTGCTGGTGGCGTTGAGCAGTACGCCGACGGCGGCGTCGAACGCCTCCACCGCCGGTGAACTCACGTTCTGCTGGTCCGTGATCACGGTGAGGTTGGCTTTGCTGCTGTCGGCGAGGAAATTCTGCTTGGAGAAGCGGAGGCTGCAGCCGTCGTAGAAGACGGCCACGTCCTCGTCGAAGCCGCACAGCTGCTGCGCTTCCGGGAAGGCGGCGGCGACGCAGGACTCGCAGGCGGATGCGTTGGAGTCGCCGCGGCAGAGCGCGAGGGCGTAGACGATCTCCGGGAAGGCGCCGACGGCGGCCGTGGCGAAGAGGGTCCGAGAGGCGTTGGCCGGGAGGGTGGCAGAGAGCTGGCTGAGGTTGGATTGGTATGTGCTGTTCGCCGTGTAGCTGCCGCTGTTCGCGCAGACCCACCATGGCTGGGTGGCGGCAGCGAGTGGTGTGAGGAGGGAGGCGAGGAGGAGGCCGGCGGCGAGGCGGGAGGAGACGCGGTGCTGACCGTGCGTAGGCATGTGGAGCACGCGAAATGAAAGTAGGACTTGCGGAGCTCCGCGGAAGCTGTCATGAACATGCATGGTGTTAGCTTGTGACTGGTGACTAAGAGCGACTCCGGCAGGGGCCTCTATATGGCCCTCTACTCTAAAATTTAGAGGCTTAGAGCAAAAGCACAACTCCAGCAGGACCTTTAAATGAGCTTGCATTTTATATATGCCTCCAAATCTCTCCTCCAAGCCTCCATTTCTAGAGGCCCTCCAATTCCCCCTCCAACATTGGCCCCTCCAAGGCTCCAAGCATGCGGCTGACAGGTGGGTCCATAGAGAAATAGAGGTCCGAGTTCATATACCCACTGGAGTTGAGCGTTTATTTTTTGCCTCTATTTTTTAGAGATGGACCTGCAAATAAGTTTTAGAGGCCTCAATTTGAAAGGCTCAACCGGAGTTGCTCTAAGTGGTGACCGCCGATAGATGGGAAAAGTAGCCGTGACCATTAGGGCAGCTGAGAGGGGCTAGCTAGTGCGCATGCTATGACCCCACTGTGACAATACCGTCATCGGAGAATTAGTAGTCAAAGTAAGGCACACAAATTTCTCATGAAATCACGACTCACGAGTCAATTCTCCAAGTCTTGAGAAGGCAGCAGTCCGGCGTGGCGGCGTGGTCCGGCCAGCTGCAGCAAAGATTCCACACCACTTGGTTCTAAATAGCCGGCTATAGCCTGCTAAATACCGGCTATAGTCCACTAAACGTTATAATGACAGCTCTATCACTAAACGCCTCGTTATTTAAAACCATGGTCTTCACTCTTCCGCCCACCTGTCCAATGTCCATTACGGCAGCATTACTCACTCACACAGCACGGCCACGCACCACCGCAATCATGGCCTCCGTCCGAACCTCGACGCAGCCCTCCTCTTCCTCGCCTTCACCCTGGCGCCTCTCGCCGCCGGCGAACTCATATACCCGTCCTGCGGCACCGTCAACTACACCGCGAACAGCACGTACCAACACAACATCCAGCGCCTCGCCCTCGCGCTGCCCAGGAACGCCTCCTCGTCCCCGGCGCTCTTCGCGAACGCCACCCTCGGCGCCGTCCCGGACATCGTCTACGCGCTCACGCTCTGCCGCGGCGACACCAACGCCGCCTCCGCCTGCGCCGTCTGCGTCGCGATGGCGTTCCAGGACGCGCAGATGCAGTGCGCCTCCAGCATGGACGCCACCGTGTTCCGCGACGGCTGCCTCATTCGCTACTCCAACCTCAACTTCCTCGACTCCATCAATAGCGGCGGCGGCAACGGATTGTTCGTGCTGATGCCCTCTCGAAACGTGACCACGTCGGGCAAGCAGTATATCGCCATCGCTAGCGTGCTTGACAACGGCGACAGCGTCTTCTCAATCGTGAACGCGCAGAACGTCACCGCGCCGTTCAAGGTGTTCGACGCCGCCGTGGGGGCCCTCGTCAACGCCACCGCCGACTACGCGGCCGACAACTCGACCAAGAGGTTCGGCACGGCGGTGGAAGGGTTCCGGAAGTTCGACAGCAAGAGCCCAACGATATACGGTCTGGCGCAGTGCATGCCGTACATGTCGCCGGCCGAGTGCCGGACCTGCCTCTCCGGTATTATTCAGACGGGGCAAAATTATTTCAGCGGGAGGCAGGGTGGCAGGGTTATTGGTCTGCGATGCAGCTACAGGTATGAGCAGTACTCCTTCTTCACCGGCACCCCGCTGCTTCAGCTGCCGGAGCCTGCCGTCGCAGCGCCGGCGCCGGTGAATAGGACGCCGCCGACCACTCGAGGAGGAGGACGCCGAGGTGAGTTTGCGGATTAAGATCTTATTTTGCACGAATGTTTCACAATATGCAACAGAGGAATTTCCACGAAGAGCACTTAAGAAAGATCAAGTCCATTTCACTTGCACACCATAATTCTGACAATTCACCTGAGATTTGATTCGAAGCCCAAGATTAATTTTGACTTGTTCCATGAACTTGGAACGAATAGTGTCGATTCAGCAAGGGTGCTACTACACTGCAACCAAACAGACCAAATCAAGTGTTATTTTTTTATTAAAAAGATATCCTAAATAGTTATTGGTTCGTAGGACGATGGACCAAAAGAAAATCGAGGAATCAAGTAAGCGATTAGTGCAGCCTGTTCGTTTAGCTGGTGGTTAGTCGCTGACGCTTATTTATGCTGAGAGAAAAATACTGTTGACTCGTGGCTAATAAGCCAAGCTAACAACACGCGTGTATGCTAGGCATTCTAATTTTCTCTGTCTGACGAGCTGATCTTGACTTCTAGGCAGTGCCGTATCTATCAGGTGCTTGACTGGGAACATGGAAGTTCACGTGTCCAGGCTACTGAGTCCTACCAGTTCAGCATCCTGGCTGATTTTTTTCCCCCTTTTTGGTAGCATCCTGGCTGAATTGAAAGGTCTAGTTGGAAGTTGGATCATTCTTCAATGTTTAGGTGTAACAGAAGTAGGGGAAATACTTCATCTGATCAAAGGTTAACTTGCCTTTTATATATGCGTGCTTCTTTAGACCTGTCAGTTCACACAATGCTTGAATGACATAAAGCAAAATCGGAAATACCATTCTCTGTCTTCTAGTAGAAATTCAGATTCAGGGAAGATAACAATATGCAAAACTGCTTCCTAGAGTTTTTTGTCTTAGACCTGAAGCAAAATAGCATACCGACCGACGTCAGTTACTTTGCCACTCAGTTTTGCATCAACCTGTTAATGCTTTTCTCCTCTTGTAGCTCAAAAATAAAATATTTTCTCCTCTTGTATATGATTTTTTTTTCAACAGAAAAGTTCAATATGATAGGTGTACATGGTGAAGATGCGTAACCTTTTTAAGATTCGTCCTGTACACCTTTTTATGATATGTGTACATGGTGAAGATACGTCGAAATCGGGGTCAACTATTCTCTAATGCATAAAATGAATTGATGCCTTCCATTTATAGGAACAAAACTGGTAGAATTTTAGCCATTGCACTTCCTTCAAATATATCACCAAATGTATTTGCCTTCCTTCAACATTTTCTTTCTTTGAACTACGCTTCTATGCAGTCCTAGACACGGAAATATTTTTCTGCCTCAAGTCTTACCATTTGTGCATCCTAGTCGTATGCACAAATGTACTCTTCTTGCATCATTTCAGGTCGAGATTAGATATACTCCATCCGTTCCAGATTTTAATTCACTTTAGCTAAGTCAAACTTGCCTAATTTTGACCAAGTTTATAGAAAAACATAATAACATCTATAATATCAAATAAATACTCTATCAAGAAATATTTTATGGTGGATTCAATGAAATTTTGATGTTATAGATGTTAAATTTATTCAAAGTTAGTGAAGTTTGACTTAGGACAAGGCTAAGTGAACAATAATTTAGAAGTTGGGGAGTATTAACACTCTTTTGTCGTTACTAATTAGGCATAAATCCTTGGAAGGTACCATGAATTCATATCGTTTGTTTATCTGTCTTTTAGATGGGAATTCAGGTTATTTCAAGAAAAGTAGCAGTAAGAAAATATGCATATTGAAGTTCTTTATTTATTCAGTGCAATTTGAAGTTCTAAACCTAATGAAAATATATAGCGTGTGAGTTTTAGTTGCTTGGTTGCTCCTTATATATAAGGCTTGTGGCATTATAAACATCAATGCTGTTCTTCATAGTAAAAAAATACTGGATAAATAAACATGAAAGCTGCTAAGAATTTTCAACTTGTTATTTCGATGGGGTTCTCAACTTAAATGACTTGAATAAAGCCAAATATGTGCTTTGAAAGGCATGTGCATTACATCCTTCAGATTCTTCTTGAACTTCCAATAATGCATGAAACTAACTGACGTCTTCAATTTGCAGGAAACAGAACTGGTAGAGTTTTAGCTATTGTACTGCCTATAGTTGTCATGATACTGGCTGTTGTAGTAGTTTTCTATTGTCTCTGGAGGAGGAGGAAGCCAGCAGGAAAATTATTACTGATTGGTGAGTGATTCCATTATTTACAATTAGAACAAATCTGAATGGTATCATTTTTCAATACTGTACATAAGAAACTGAAATATCATGGCATTCATATCATTCAGTACTTGTTCCATTATGATAGATTCAACAAATCCAGAGGATATACGAAGTATTGATTCACTCATTATTGATCTACCGGTTCTACAAGCCACAACAGAGAACTTTGATGAAGGCAAGAAACTTGGCGAAGGGGGATTTGGTGCAGTTTACAAGGTGCTAATTATAGTTACGGAGTATTTATATTGTGCTTGTTCTGCTCAAGTATTATCTGGGAATTTGAAAATATCATCTGTTACAGACGTTATTGGACTTGGGTGAAGGTCATGTACTTGTACACATGTACAAGAGTGTACCTGGTCAATATCTAAAGTAGTCAGAAACCTTTTTTTTTTTGAGAAAATAGTCAGAAACATATGAAACTATCCTCTGTGACCCTGCCATGTTTTTCATACACACAAATATTGATTGACGCTTCGAAGTTTTGGAGATTAAATATATTCACTTGTACAGGGGATTCTCCCTAATGGTCGAGAAATAGCAGTTAAACGGCTTTCACATCTTTGACATTTCTCTTTTCCGGCTGACATACAGATCCTGATAAAAGCAATGAGCTCGATTGGGAGAAGAGATTTATGATAATCAATGGGATTGCTCAAGGCTTGCAGTATCTTCATGAAGAGTCTCAACTGAAGATAGTTCATCGGGACCTAAAAGCGAGCAATGTTTTGCTGGATTCTCACTTCAACCCGAAGATATCAGATTTTGGCTTAGCAAGACTATTTGGAAATGACCAATCACAATATGTCACAAATCGTGTCGTTGGAACCTAGTAAGTGTTGGTAACCCTGCTCTTAGGATTTCGAGTATACTGAGTTCATAATACAGTGTTCTTTTGCAGTGGTTACATGGCCCCCGAGTATGCTATGCGTGGGTATTACTCCACCAAGTCAGATGTATTTAGCTTTGGTGTTTTGATGTTAGAGATTGTCGCAGGAAGAAGGAACGGTGGCTCATATGACTCCGAGCAATACGATCATCTCAGTTTGGTGAGTGCATAGGCCATGACATACTCTATATTGCATTCCTTGCAAGTTGCAGCGCGATGATTGGTGCGAGATTCTGCTATCTAATGCAGGTGTGGGGACACTGGACCATGGGAACAATTGTACAGATCGCGGATCCATCTTTGAGCAACCATCCCAGTATAGTAGACCAGATGTTGAAATGCACCCATATCGGGCTTCTATGTGTTCAACACAACCCCGCGGATAGGCCCATGATGTCAACTGTAAATCTTATGCTTAGCAGCAGCACTGCTCCACGCCAAGCTCCATCCAGGCCAGCATTTTGCTTCCAAAAGAGTGGCCTTAACTCCGACATGTACTCGGCAGCTTACGGGGGACAAGGAATTTCGCAGTCCACCATCAGATCGGATGATGTGTCTGCGAACGAAGTTACAATTACTGAACTTGAAGCAAGATAAGTCGTACCGAGGTACTGCGGAACTCTGTTACTACTTCTACTGCAAGAAATTAAAAGAGGGGTTTGAAATTAGGGAATACCCTACATATGTACAGCACTGCTGCTTGTAAGCAATGGTAAAAAAAAAGGTGAGCCGATATTTTTGCAAGTTGAAATAGTGAAATTATACATATGCAGCATGCAAGTTATTAGGATTTAGGAACCTTTGTGCTGCAACAATTTTTTTTTTTTAGGCGTGTGCGGCAACAATGTTGTGCTTCCCTAGCCAATTACCCATGTATAAATCTTGCGTACTAGATCGTATAGCCAATCAATATTTTTCCTCACTCATCTCGTATTTCTTCTTGACCATTTTTTCTCTATTATCAGAACAAAATGTCCAATCTCAGTATGCAAAGAATAAATTATAGATAAATATAAATTATTTGACCACAAACACTAATACATAAAACACCGTGACCTCAGAGAGTCATATTCAAACAACCATCTATAGATAACCTGATAAAGGTATCGCGATTGACTGACTCAGATTTGCCAATTGAAAGAAAGATTTACAATGTGAGGAGCCAGTGGAGACGTATAACTGAAAATAACACAGACGCTAGAGTATTATTGCACGATATGTAACTTAATTCGTACTATAATGACCCAATCCCTTTGGCAACATGTAGCTTCAGGGCTCATCTTGGTTCCAGTTCTGTAATTGACACTTCATTCGGTGACATCGCGCCTGATTTACCATTGGACTGGGAAGTTGTAGGATATGATTCTGAATGAACAGTTGAGTAGTAGCCGGCCTTGTGCATGAAAAATACTGGCTTCAATGGAGCCTGGAGAGAGACAGTGCTGCTGCTGAGCATGACGTTAATTGTTGACATCATTGGTCTATCAACAGGGTTATCCTGAACACATAGTAGACCAATATGGACACATTTCACCATCTGATCTGCAGGAGCTTTGCCTCTTAGAGATGGATCCATAATCTCTAGAATTGTTCCCATGCTCCAGTGTTCCCAAACCTGCGTTTCAAATGTGAATTCCGTTAGCATTTATGAAACAAATTACTTGTGTAAAGAGATTGGGAATAATAGAATGCCTTACAAGACTCAAGAGATCAACAGATTGCTCGAAGTTAAATGAGCCGCTGTTTCTTCTTCCGGTTAAGATTTCTAGAAGCAGTACACCGAAGCTGAAGACATCTGACTTTATGGAATAGTAGCCACGCATGGCATACTCTGGTGACATATACCCACTGCAAAATAATGAAATATCTACTAAGGCGCCAAAGAGCAAAAGCTAAAGAAAAAAAATGATGCTAAATAGTGTTTATTGTCTCTTCTTTGCTTGCAAATTTTAAGTGGTGCTCGACTTACTATGTTCCGACAACTCGACTTGTGATCTCCCGTGATTGATCCCCTCCAAATAATCTTGCCAAGCCAAAATCTGAAATCTTAGGAGTATAATCAAAGTCTAAAAGGACATTGCTCGCCTTAAGGTCCCGATGAATAATCTTCAACTGAGAATCTTCATGGAGGTACTGTAATCCTCGAGCAACTCCATCAATTATCTTGACTCTCTTTCCCCAATCAAGCTCCTCGCTCTTCTCAGGATCTGGAATTTGGACAAGAAACTGTCATGTCAGCAACATCATTTTGCTTAGTACTTATGCAACTGAAAACAGATCATTATTACAAAAGTAGTACCGAAAAGAATGGTGTCGATACTTCTATTGGGCATGTATTCATACACAAGCAGTTTCTCATGTTCTTGCAAGCAAATACCAATAAGCCGAACAAGATTCTTGTGCTGAAGTTTGGCAACCAAAACAAGCTCATTTTTCAGCTCTTGTATTCCTTGTCCTGAACTCTGTGAGAGCCTCTTAACTGCAATTTCTTCTCCATCAAAAAGGACACCCTGAATAAATGTGATTGTGTGAACCTTCATTTGCTGAAATTGAAAATGCTTTATTGAACTGGTATGAGTCTCACCTTATAGACCGCACCGAAACCTCCTTCACCAAGCCTATTGCTCTCAGCGAAGTTATCAGTCGCAACACGCAAAGTTGATATGTCGAGAACAAGTGAATCTATGCTCTCAACGTCCCCAGCATTAGTTGAATCTGTCATAGTGACAACACGATATATAAACAGCAACTAGTTTCTATCATATGTAATTCTTTTGATTCAAAAAAATTAAAAATAATCAAATACATAGTAGTACTATTTATCCCTTTATAAGTCAAGTAGTGCATTAGATCACATATTCTCTTGCAAATCTGTCCACAATTCCAAAATGTCAAGACAACTTACAAAGTGGCGTCTGCTCTATTGTTGGTCTTCTCCTCCACAGGAAACACAGACAAACCGTACTGATAGCTAGCACCGCAGCAACTACAGGCACTGCAATTGTTGCAACAATTCCCATTTTGTTTTTGCTTCTTCCTGTAAACAAGTGCCACAAACTTCAGTAAACAGTAAGCCCCAAATCTTACTAACGATTCAACCACAATCTGAACCACTTAGTACAAAACATATTTTACTACAATAGAGCTTCGTTTCAAAAGATACATAAACACTGAGTATATGCTAAATGGAAACACAAGCACGCTTCAAATGTAATGGAAAAAGGAAAGTGGGCGATCTTTTTTGGAAAAAGTCCATTTTACAACTTTCAACTATCACAATAGTCCGATTTTTAACCTTGAACTACAAAACCGGATAACAAAGGCCATTCAACTATCAAAACCGTGCAAATTTAGCCCTTACGGTGGTTTTCAAAGGTGGTTTTTTTATTTTGTTAAAATTTAAAATATTCAAATTTAAACTAAAAAAATTCATAAGTAATTCATTTTAAGTCAAAGAATACAAAATTTGTATCAAAAGTTTTCTAAAAATGTAACCTATCTACTGTCACTATATTTGTCACTATATTTGTCAGTTAATCGGATCCATTTTTTATGGTCCATAGTATTTGGTTGCTTATAGTTATGCCTATTATTTTTGAATAATTAAGATTCAAATAGAGCAATAATAGGTAGGTTACATTTTTAGAAATTTTTTGATACTGGTTTCATATTTTTCTGATTTAAGATGAATTAGTTTTGATTTTTTAGATCTAATTGGATTTTTTTTACAAAATACAAAACCACCTTCAAAACCACCCTAAGGGCTAAATTTGCATGGTTTTGACAGTTGGATGGCCTTTGTTATCCGGTTTTATAGTTTAAGGTTGACAATCGGACTGTTGTGATAGTTGGAGGTTGTAAAATGGACTTTTTTCATCTTTTTGCTAATGATTCGTACAAGAGTTTGGGCCCTTCTGCTATACTATTTTTATTTTATTCTTTTGTGGAGTGCAAGGTTTTCGCCCTTCTGGTATACTATTTTTATTTTATTCTTTTGTGGAGTGCAAGGCTGCGGTCCTAGTACGAAAAACCGAACCAGTTCACTGGTTGAACCGGAAAAACCGTGAACCGGTGGCTAGACCGGTCTGGTTCAGTTAAAAGATCGGTCGTGCAATTGGATCGTTGTGAACCGGTGTGAACCGGTAGGTTTTGTGTCGAACCGGTGAACCAGCGAACCGGTTTTTTCTGGAAACATTGATCAATTTGATGTTTGAATATTGGTTTCCAATTTTAAACAATAGCTATTATGATATAATTATGTTATAACATCTATTATGTTACATGTGATATCTTTTAGTAATAAAACTTGCATATTATTTATATAAATCATGTGAAATAAATATTATATTAGTAAATAATGAATCACTGGTTCGACCAGTGATCCACTGGTTGGACCGATGAACCAGTGAACCAGTAGCCTGACCGGTTCGATCTCGCTTTTCGCACTTGGGCTGCGGTTGTTGAGGATTCCTTGACGTGATCTTTTTTTAGAAAAAAATACAAATATCATCCATTGGACTTGGACGCGAAGATGCAAAGTGTACATGTTTCTCTAGAACTGGTCGGATAAGAACTCTTTAGGCTTCAGCGTACTCTAATCGCTGTTTCTAGTCACCCAAGTTGTATGTCTTCGTTCTCGAAGTGGTCAATATGGATTATAAACCTTTGATTTGTAATAATACTAATAAACAGATATATATGTATCGTTCCATACAGAAACTAAAATATTAATATATATTTGTTTTATTATAAAAAAGTTGTAACGACAGCGATGGGACTGCAGGGTCCCTGCAGCAGGGAGGTCGGAATCATCGAAGAAACAGGTGACGCGGCTACGTGTCCTGTACCAAAATCTGTTGGCTAATTGCCGTTCACAAATGATTGCAGTTCACATGTTTTACTTTTGGGATCCCTTTACTTTTTGTGTTCTTGAGACGCACATCCCTGTACTAGAATCAGTTTGAATGATTCATCTAGTGCTAAAACGAATCCAACAGCTGCAAACTCACCTGGTGGGGTTGCCGTCGGCGTGACGTTAACTAGCGCAGGAGGCATCGCCGGCGGCGGCGACGATGGAGCCGGCAGCCGCAGCGTCGGGCTGCCGCTGAAGAAAGAATACACCTCGTACCTGAAATTGCATCGCACCCCGAGAACTCTGGCGCCCTGCCTCCCACTGAAGTACTGCGGTATCAGTGCAATGATACCCCCAAGGCAGCTCCGGCAGTCGGCCGGCGACATGTCCGGCGTGCACTGCGCGAGGCCGTAGATGGTGGGATTGGAGGCATCGAACGCCTCCTCCCCCGTGGCGAAGAGCCTGGTGGAGTTCGCCACCGCGTAGCCCGCGGTGGCGTTGAGGAGCCCGCGGACGGCGGCGTCGAACACCTTCACCGGCGAGCTCACGTTCTGCGCGTTCATGAGCAGGAGCTCCTTGTCGTTGCTGGTGGTGTCGTCGAGGAAGTTGGTGTTGGAGAAGCGGAGGTAGCAGGTGTCGTAGTAGACGGTGGCGTCCTTGTTGTAGGGGCACAGCTGCTGCGCGCCCTGGAACGCTGTGGCGACGCAGGACCCGCACGCCGTGGCGTTGACGTCGCCGCGGCAGAGCGTGAGCGCGTAGGCGATCTCCGGGACGGCGCCGACGCTGCCCTTGGCGAAGAGCGCCCTGGACGCCGAGGCGTTCCGGGAGAGCGCCGTGGAGAGGCTCGCAAGGTTGGCCTGGTACGTGCCGTTGGCCGTGTAGTTGCCGGTGTTCCCGCAGAGTTGCCACTGCGCGGCGGCCAGCGGCGCGAGGAGGGACAGGGAGGCGAGGGCGAGCAGGAAGCCCGTGGCGACGCGCGCATCCGCGGCCATGGCGCCCCCGGGAGCGGCTCGTGGGGTGGGCGTGGCGAGCGGAGGAGGAGGAGGAGGAGAGCAGTGACGGCTGTCGCAGGGGGGCAGGGGTTTTCAACATGAAAATAGTAATACCCATGGGCCATGGCTAGCTCAAGGTCAAGAAGGCGACCAGAAAATGCGCGGTCGTTGAACCCCGTAGGGGCCGACGCTGTGCATGACATGCGGTACCCACGCGTGCCCCTGTCAAGGGTCAAGCATTTGCCTGCGGTATCTGAATTCTGTACAGTACTGGCTTCGGTGCTCAGAATCTTTTTACCGAGCCTCGCCGGTAGCATGGAGCATCGATTTCACTGATTCTTCAGTATTTCGTGAAGTCATCTACTTATCAGATCGCATGTTCAGTCTCAAGCAACACAAATAATTTGACTACACAACATAAAACATAAAAGAAAACGAAATGACCTCAGAGAGTAACGGTAGTTCAGACAACCATTTACAGATACCATTTGTACTCTTTTATACATAATAATTTGGAACGGAGGAAGGGGTGATTGACTCAGAATTGCCAATTAAAAGAAGAATTATAATGGGAAGGGCTAGTTAAGACACATAACTGAAAACCTTTTTGTTTTTAAAGATATATATATAACTGAAAAGTGAGAACTTAGTAATGCAGGCGCTAGAACATTGCTCTCTGTTATGCTTATTCTAGCAAACGTACAATAATAGTGCACCTTGCTTCTATGTTTTGTTTATTCTGGCAAACATACAATAATAGTGCACCATGCTCTATGTTTTATTTATTCAGGCAAATGTACAATAATAGTCCAATCGCTCTGGCAACATGTAGTTTCAGGGTTCATCTTGGTTCCAGTTCTGTAATTGACACTTCATTCGGTGACACTGCCCCTGATTTACCGTTACCGATGATGGACTGGGAAGCTCTAGGAAATGATTCTGAATAAACAGTTGAGTAGTAGCCGCTCTTGGGAATGAAAAATACTGGCTTCAAAGGAGCCTGAAGAGAGACAGTGCTGCTGCTGAGCATGACGTTAACTGTTGACATCATTGGTCTATCAACCGGGTTATCCTGGACACATAGTAGCCCGATATGGACACATTTCAGCATCTGATCTGCAGGAGCTTTGCCTCTCAGAGATGGATCCATAATCTCCCCAATAGTTCCCGTGGTCCAGTGTTCCCAAACCTGTGTTTCAAATGTGAATTCTGTTAGCATTTATGAAGTACATTACTTGTGTAGAGAGTTTGGGATTAATAGAATGCCTTACAAGACTTAAGAGATCAACAGATTGCTCGGAGTTGAAGGAGCTGCTGCTTCTTCTTCCGGTTACCATTTCTAGAATCAGGACACCGAAGCTGAAGACATCTGACTTTATGGAATAGTGGCCACGCATGGCATACTCTGGTGACATATATCCACTACAAAATGAAGAAATATTTACAAAGGCGCCAAAGAGCAAAATCTATAGAATAAATTATTCTAAATTGCTTGCAAATTGTAAGTGGTGCGGAACTTACTATGTTCCAACAACTCGACTCGTGATCTCCCGTGATTGATCCCCTCCAAATAATCTTGCCATGCCAAAATCTGAAATCTTAGGAGTATAGTCAGAGTCTACAAGGACATTGCTCGCTTTAAGGTCCCGGTGAATAATCTTCAACTGAGAATCTTCATGGAGGTACTGTAATCCTCGAGCAATTCCATCTATTATCTTGACTCTCTTTCCCCAATCAAGCTCCTTGCTTTTCTCAGGATCTGGAATTTGAACAAGAAACTGTCATGTCAACAACGTCATTTTGTTTAGTACTTATGCAACTGAAAACAGATCATTATTACAAAAGTAGTACCGAAAAGAATGGTGTCGATACTTCTATTGGGCATGTATTCATACACAAGCAGTTTCTCATGTTCTTGCAAGCAAACACCAACAAGCCGAACAAGATTCTTGTGCTGAAGCTTGGCAACCAAAACAAGCTCATTTTTCAACTCTTGTATTCCTTGCCCTGAACTCTGTGAGAGCCTCTTAACTGCAATTTCTTCGCCATCAGAAAGGACACCCTGCATAAGTTTGATTGTGTGAACCTTCAGTTGCTGAAACTGAAAATGCTTTATGAATTGAACTGGTATCTCACCTTATAGACCGCACCAAAACCTCCTTCACCAAGCCTATTGTTCTCAGCAAAGTTATCAGTCGCAGCGCGTAAAGTTGATATGTCGAGCAGAAGTGAATCGATGCTCTCGATATCCCCAGCATTAGTTGAATCTATCATAGTGACAACAAAATAAATAAACTCCGACTAGTATCTATCATATGCAACCTCAACTTTAATTCAACAAAAAAATTAAAAATTATGAAATATATCATTGTACTGTTTATCCTTTTAAAAGTCAAGTTGTGCATTGTTTCACATATTCTCTTGCAAAACTGTTCAAAATTTTAAAATGTAAAGACAACTTACAAGATGGCGTATGCTCTCTTGCTGGTCGTCTTCTCCGCAGGAAACAAAAGCAAAGTGTACTGATAGCTAGCACCGCTGCAACTATAGGCAATGCGATAGCTACAACAATTGCCGCTTTGTTTCTGCTTCTTCCTGTAAACAGTCTCTACAAACTTCAGTAAACAGCATGCCACAAAGCTTAGGGACAATTTAACCACAATCTGAATAAATTGGTACAAAACATATTTTTACAACAATCGAGCTTCTTTTCAAAAGATACATGGACTCAACCACTTTTAGGAAACTTTGGAGTCTAAGCACTAAGAACCTTAGTGCAGCTAGGCCAATACATTAAGGAAATCATCTTCTTACCACTGTTGTGAAAAAAGAAAGAAAGAAATCAACTACTAGAAGAGTGGCAGTGTGGCGCTTTGCGATATATATTTGGGATAAGTTCCAACAGATAAAAACAAAGATAACTTTATGACATAGTTTCATCTTTGCTGACCCCTTCCTAATTAACAGATGATTGAGTGGACCATTAGAGAGTTTAAAACACTAAACTTTGCGTAGTGCCTACTTATGCCCAACTGAAGACCGAACTAAACACATTGCTTTGTTGACTAGTCTGTCTTACTTCACCATACTAAATGGAAAGCACAAGCATGCTTGAAATGTAATGGGAAAAGACAGGTGGTACCTAGTATTTCTCCTCGGTACAAGGCTATTTTTCTTTTTATTCTTTTGTGGAGAACAAGGCTGTGGTTGTTGAGGCTTCCTTGTACCTAGTATTTTTTAATGTACAAATATCATCGCTTGGATGCAAAGATGCATCAGTGTTTCTTTAGAACTGATCAACTAAGAACTAGTCAGCATACTGTAATACGGAGTAGTGCAGTTGCTGTTGTTTATAGTCAACCGACTAGTAAACGACAGCAACGGGAGTGCAGAGAGGTCGAGATCATCCAAGAAACTCACGTACGCGGTCACGTTTCCTGTACCAGAATCTGTTGAAAGTTCACAGATAATTGAAAAGAATTTGGGTTGTCTGCCCCTGCATATGTTCTACTGTTTGTGTTCTTGATTGAATCGCACATCCCTGTTCTAGAATCTGATTTGAAGGAGATTGTATATATCTAGCTCTGAATTCTGAAACCAAACCATATGGCCCTGTTCTAGAATATGATTTGAAGGAGATTGTATATATCACCTGGTGGTGGGCCTGCCGTCGGTGTCCCATTAACAGGCGTCGGAGATGGCGGCGGCGCCGGCGTGGACGGCGCTGTCAGCCGCAGCGACGGGCCCCCGGAGAAGAAAGAAGTGACCTCGTACCTGAAATTGCATCGCGTCCCGATAATCCTCCCGCCCTTCCTCCCGCTGAGGTGCTGCTGCATGCCCGAAATTATGCCGCCGAGGCAGGTCCGGCAGTCGGCCGGCGACATGTCCGGCGTGCACTGCGTGAGGCCGTAGATTGTCGGGTTGGCGGCGTCGAACGCCTCCTCCCCCGTGGCGAAGAGCCTGGTGGAGTTGGCGAGCTCACGTTCTGCGTGTTCATGAGGATCATGGGGTTCCCGTTGTCGGTGGCGGAGGCGAGGAAGTCGGCGTTGGAGAAGCGGAGGTAGCAGGCGTCGTAGATTAGTTGAATCTGTCATATTGACAACAAAATAAATAAACGTCGACTAGTATTTATCATATGCAACCTCCTTTTAATTCAACAAAAAAATGATGAAATATAGCATAGTACTGTTTATCCTTTTAAAAGTCAAGTTGTGCATTGTTTCACATATTCTCTTGCAAAACTGTTCAAAATTTTAAAATGTAAAGACAACTTACAAGATGGCGTATGCTCTCTTGCTGGTCGTCTTCTCCGCAGGAAACAAAAGCAAAGTGTACTGATAGCTAGCACCGCTGCAACTATAGGCAATGCGATAGCTACAACAATTGCCGCTTTGTTTCTGCTTCTTCCTGTAAACAGTCTCTACAAACTTCAGTAAACAGCATGCCACAAAGCTTAGGGACAATTTAACCACAATCTGAATAAATTGGTACAAAACATATTTTTACAACAATCGAGCTTCTTTTCGCGAACGTGCCTTGACACGTATTTCATTAAGAAGAAAGCAATCGAGCTTCTTTTCAAAAGATACATAGACTCAACCACTTTGAGGAAACTTTTGAGTCTAAGCACTAAGATCCTTAGTGCAGCTAGGCCAATACATTAAGGAAATCAACTTCTTACCACGGTTGTTAAAAAGAAAAAAAGAAATCAACTACTAGCAGAGTAGCAGTGTGGCGCTTTGCAATATGTTATTTGGGATAAGCTCCAACAGATAAAAACAAAGATAACTTTATGACATAGTTTCATCTTTGCTGACCCCTTCCTAATTAACAGATGATTGAGTGGACCATTAGAGAGTTTAAAACACTAAACTTTGCGTAGTGCCTACTTATGCCCAACTGAAGACCGAACTAAACACATTGCTTTGTTGACTAGTCTGTCTTACTTCACCATACTAAATGGAAAGCACAAGCATGCTTGAAATGTAATGGGAAAAGACAGGTGGTACCTAGTATTTCTCCTCGGTACAAGGCTATTTTTCTTTTTATTCTTTTGTGGAGAACAAGGCTGTGGTTGTTGAGGCTTCCTTGTACCTAGTATTTTTTAATGTACAAATATCATCGCTTGGATGCAAAGATGCATCAGTGTTTCTTTAGAACTGATCAACTAAGAACTAGTCAGCATACTGTAATACGGAGTAGTGCAGTTGCTGTTGTTTATAGTCAACCGACTAGTAAACGACAGCAACGGGAGTGCAGAGAGGTCGAGATCATCCAAGAAACTCACGTACGCGGTCACGTTTCCTGTACCAGAATCTGTTGAAAGTTCACAGATAATTGAAAAGAATTTGGGTTGTCTGCCCCTGCATATGTTCTACTGTTTGTGTTCTTGATTGAATCGCACATCCCTGTTCTAGAATCTGATTTGAAGGAGATTGTATATATCTAGCTCTGAATTCTGAAACCAAACCATATGGCCCTGTTCTAGAATATGATTTGAAGGAGATTGTATATATCACCTGGTGGTGGGCCTGCCGTCGGTGTCCCATTAACAGGCGTCGGAGATGGCGGCGGCGCCGGCGTGGACGGCGCTGTCAGCCGCAGCGACGGGCCCCCGGAGAAGAAAGAAGTGACCTCGTACCTGAAATTGCATCGCGTCCCGATAATCCTCCCGCCCTTCCTCCCGCTGAGGTGCTGCTGCATGCCCGAAATTATGCCGCCGAGGCAGGTCCGGCAGTCGGCCGGCGACATGTCCGGCGTGCACTGCGTGAGGCCGTAGATTGTCGGGTTGGCGGCGTCGAACGCCTCCTCCCCCGTGGCGAAGAGCCTGGTGGAGTTGGCGAGCTCACGTTCTGCGTGTTCATGAGGATCATGGGGTTCCCGTTGTCGGTGGCGGAGGCGAGGAAGTCGGCGTTGGAGAAGCGGAGGTAGCAGGCGTCGTAGAAGACGGCGGCGTCCTTGTCGTAGGCGCAGAGCTGCTGCGCGTCCTGGAACGCCGTGGCGACGCAGGACCCGCACGCCGCGGCGGCGGCGTCCCCGCGGCAGAGCGCGAGCGCGTGGACGGCGTCCGGGACGGCGCCGGCGCTGCCCGCCGCGAAGAGGTCCCGCGACAATGAGGCGTTGGCCGGGAGCGCCGCGGCGAGGCGCGCGAGGTTGGACTGGTATGTGCTGTTGGCCGTGTAGCTGCCGCCGGTCTTCCCGCAGGCCGGCCACGGCTGCGCGGCCGCCAGCGGCGCGAGGGCGAGCAGTAGGAGGGCCGCGGCGAGGAGATGGGGGACGCCGCGGCCGCGGCCGCGCGCGCCGGTTCCCATGGCGCGACGGCGACGGCGACGGCGGCGCGTGCTGGTGAGCGGCGGCGAGCCAGTGATCTAGGAGAGCGACGACCAACGTGTGTGCCGCGGGGGCTTTGGAACGCAGAGGCAGAAATGGCACTGCGGCAGGTGTCCTCAGCATCAGATAAGGACCCCGCGGGTGCAGGTTTGACTGGGCGATGCAGCGACGAGACGACCGACCATTCGAGCTGGGTGGGCAGAGGCTGTGAAGGACGTGCGGGGCCCGCATGATCACCCGTCAAGCACTTTGCTGGGCTGTGTTTAGTTTCCATCCCATCACCAAAATTCCCAAAATTCTCTCTTTAAACATCACTATCCACCTATCACATCAAATCTCTCCTCATGCATGGAACTAAACGTGGATAAATAAAAAAAACTAATTACAATCTTTTGAGCCTAGTTAGGTCATGATAAGACAAGATTTACCACAAACAAACGAAAGGTGCTACAGTACGCTATAGTGTCCGATGTAACTTTTTTTCCAAACTTTCTCCTACATTTTTTACTAAACACAGCCGTTGCCGTGGTGCTGATGCCGATCAGCTTCGACATTGACCATGGCGTCCGCGCGGGGTCGCGTGGGGTGTGGTGCGGTGACGGGTGCGCGTCGCGTCCAAGGTTGGCCGCAAGGAGGACAGTTTCTGACGAGGGTTGTGTTCAGCTCGCAAAGGCCCTCCCAATCACATCACCAAACTTTCAAAAGACTGTGTTTAACTTTCCTAAAAATTCTCTTTTCAAACTTCATTATCCATCGATCACATCAAATCACATCAAATCTTTCTATTCATACATGGAATATTAAACGTGGGTAAATAAAAAAACTAAGTACATAGTTTTGATGTACACGACGAGACGAATCTTTTGAGCCTAGTTAGGTCATGATAGGACAATGTTTACAAAAAAAAACGAAAAGTGCTACAGTACGCTACAGTGTCCGATGTGACATTTTTTCCAAACTTTCTCCTACACCTTTTGGAACTAAACACTACCAGAGTAGGGGGCGTTAGGTGCAGGAGAGAATGATCCCAAGGAGAGAAAAATATAGTGCTGCTAGTTTTTAAGGGCAGTCCCAACCCCATGACTAGGATGGTGTCCATAGAATTAAATGGCATGCCACATAGATCAAAAGCTTATGTGTCAGGTGAGTTAATGAAAAAAGAGAAGAAAACCGGGTCTTGCATGAGACATGGTTTCTACACGTTATCCAAGACATAGTGAGAGGTGAGTGTCATTAAATTTGAGTTTGGAATAGTAGTGTTTGGGTTGGAGAGGTAGTGTCTTATACTAGTTTCTTGATGACGTGGAGACTATTTTGGTGAAAATGTCACATCGGACACTGTAGCGCATTGTAGCACTTTTTCGTTTGTTTATGGTAATCGTTGTCCTATCATGACCTAACTAGCTCAAAAGATTCGTCTCGTCGTCTACATCAAAACCATGCAACTAGTTTTTTTATTTACTCACGTTTAGTGCTCCATGCATGAGGAGAGAGATTTGATGTGATAGATGAATAGGGAAGTTTGGAGAGAGAATTTTGGAAAGTTTTTAGGAACTAAACGCAGCCCTGCTCTTGTATGAAAACAGGGTTGTTTCAATAAATTGGAGATGTCCTTATGGCTACCACTGTATCAACATAATGGAATCTAAGGCGCCGGCAATCACGGTCTCCTCCACGTAAAACAGACTATACCTTACTCCTAGACCTCATCAAACCCCTTCTATACATCTTCTTAATATCTAAATTCTTGCGGGTTTTTGTCTATCTCACTGTCTGTGCTACATCGGTTTTTAGAGGTGTGCGCGTTATATCAAAATGCTTTGTTTTTTTATTTTGAAAACTAAAGAAATTTGCTATGACTTTTTTATTTCATTATTTTAGGATTCCAAGCAAGCATCAAGTAAATTCTTCATGCTTTGTTCCAAAAACAACTTTAAAATTCTAGAATTGTAATTTTTTTCTAGGATGAAGGGAGTAAATTTTAGATTAACTTTATAGTTATTACTCTGGTTCGTTGCTTGGTCGTGTTTCTTTGTTTTACTGAAAATTTTTTCCTAGGAAATCTTGCATGCATGAAATATAAAATGAAGTCTGTTTACAAAACCTTTTTAAGGATGAGCGTAACTTTGCGCTACGAATCTATTGAGCCTAATTAACCCATGATTTACTACAGTAATGCTACCGTACCCATCATCTAATCGTACGGTCAAAGACCTTATTAGATAGACCTCGCGAATTAACCCATAGTTTTGTAAATTGACTTTATTTGATACCCTTAATTAGTGGTCAAACGTGTGTAAAAATTTTCACAAACAAAAAAAACACAGCTAATCAAGACTTTTATCAAGTACAATTAGACGAAGGGAGCCAGGAGGGGCAGAAGGAAGGTGAAAGGAGATGTTGAACTGGGATAGAGAGCAATATCAGTGACCATTTCCCTATTTTCATCATAAGCAAGAGAGAAGAGGAGGAACCAAGAGCAACAGAGTTATTACAGAGATATATGCGACATGAGAGTTGACATAAAAGAGATAAGAAATTAAGAATTCTCATCATGAGTTGTCATCTGGCCTTGGAGTCAACATTGTGTTCGGAAAAGCACTCCGTTGCTCCCAAGTCAACTTTATATATATCTATCAAATAAGCAAAATGCAAAGTATATGACCAGGTCTTTGGCAGATTATTGCTATTATACAGGTGTCTGCCGATGCAACCATTTAGGTGGCCGACGACGGTGACACCGTTGTCTTTGCTTGCAGATCCTGATTGTATCTTTGAACAGATTTGGCATCACATGAATGTTTGCTTTCTCTCTCTAAACTTCACTATTCAGTATCACATCAAATCTCTCTCCTCATGCATGGAGTACTAAACGTGGGTAAATAAAAAAACTAAGTACATAGTTTTGATGTACACGACGAGACGAATCTTTTGAGCCTAGTTAGGTCATGGTAGGACAATATTTACTACAAACAAACGAAAAGTGCTACAGTGCGCTACAGTGTCCAATGTGATATTTTCACCAAACTTTCTCTTCTTCTTTTTCTAACTAAACACAGACAAAAATTCTCTCTCCAAACTTCACTATTCATCTATCACAAATCTCTCTCCTCGTGCATGGAGTATTAAATATAGGTAAATAAAAAAATTAATTACATAGTTTTGATATACACGACGAGACGAATCTTTTGAACCTAGTTAGATCATGCTAAGACAATGTTTACCACAAACAAACGAGAAGTGCTACACCAAACTTTCTCTTCGCCCTTATTTAGTTCCAAAAAGCAACCCAAAGTTCACTATGCAAAAAGAAAGATTCTCATCACATCAAAATATCATAACATACATGGAGTACTACCTAGATGAAATAAAAAACTAAGTACACAGTTTTATTGTACTGTTCGAGACAAACATTTTGAACCTAATTAATCAATTTTTAGACAACTTTTCATATAAGAAATGTTACAGCAATGTAATGATTACGAAGTGATCCAAACCCTAATTTTCACCCCAAATTGCATCTAATTCCTCTTTTTTGGAAAACACACACCAAAATTCCAAAATTCTCTCTCCAAACTTCATTATTCACCTGTCACATCAAATCTCTCTCCTCGTGCATGGAACACTAAATATGGATAAATAAAAAAGCTAGTTACATGGTTTTGACGTACACGACGAGACGAATCTTTTGAGCCTACTTAGGTAATGATATGATAATGTTTACCACAAACAAACGAAAAGTACTACTGTAGACTACAATGTCAGATGTGACATTTTCACCAAACTTTTGGCCGTGTTCTTGCGCCGGCCTGCCGCCCTGACAGGCCATTAAATTCGCACTGCAGCGTTTCGTTTGTATGTGCGAAAAATTGTCCAAAAATTTATTAATTAGACTCAAAATGTTCGTCTCGCAGAATATAAAACTGTGCAATTAGTTTTTGATTTCATTTACATTTAGTACTCCATACATGTTATGACATTTTGATATAATGAGACTATTTCTTTTTGTATAGTAAACTTTAGGGTGTGAATTTGGGAACTAAACTCCACACAACACACCGGAAGATGCGCCGATGAGTCTCGTTCGTCGTCACACCCGCAGGGGGGACGCAACGAAGTGGATGCCACGTGGGGCCCGCGCGTGCACCTGTCAAGCACCTGCTGGTGCCGTATCTGAACACAGTGCAGTATGCAGAGGGGACGGGACCTGACGTAGTGACGTGGAGATGGTGCGTCGAGCTCGTCACGTAGGCTGTGCTTAGTTAAAAAAACCCAAAAATTCTCTCTCCAAACTTCACTATCCATCCATCATGTCAAATCTGTATCTGCATCTCTACAAGACGAAACGGCGGTCATTCCCTGGGCAGTTAGCGGGTCCACGTCGCCCGTTAACCCGCGAACCGTCGGATCTGTCCCGCTCGCGACGTCGGTCGTTCGATGCGAGTCGTCCCGGGTCGCATGCCCGTTAAGCTACAACCCGAATCGGTGAGAACCGCTCTCTCCCCCTCCGCCTCGCAACCAGCGGCGGCGCACCGGCTCTCTCTGCCGGCCGGCCTCCGCCTCCGGCCTCTGCTGCCTCGGTGCCAGTCTCGTGCGGCGCTCCCCACGCCGTGGTAGCCACCTCCTCCCACCGCTCGCGGCAGTCGAAGCTTCCGCCCACTGCTTGCGCCAGTCAGATGCCCAGACCCGGTCTCTTTCTCGCCGGCGATGCGCCTCACGCTCTACCGCCTCACGCTCTATCAGTCCATTTTCAATGGATCATACCTTAAAAACTACATAGAAGAAGATAGGGAGTTACTTGCTTATACATAGGATAAAACTTAGACACTTATATGGTAAAGAAATTTTAGTTCCTATTAAATCCAAACTTCTAATAACGATAGGAGAAGGATTCTAAGCCTCCCTCGTCCTGGTCAATATCTGAACACATTCTCCTGTAGAGGCTGAACCTGTTTTTGATTCATCAAGGCATACTGATATTGCTAGCGATTTTAGCATGGCCTATATATAGAAGTCGTCCTTATAACAAGAATGCAAAAGGTGATACAAAATTTGTCATTTCATTGACACACTCTAGGAAGAAATCAATTGCCCACAAGTCATGCAGCGCTCCATGATACAATAAAGGAGGCAAAGAAGTAGTCGAAGAAAAGAAAGGCAATTGGTCGATCTTATCTATAAGATCAATTTAAGAAGACCATCTTCTTCTAAGCTCAATAATCAGCTAAGATGTTGATTATAAGTTTTCTTATACATGTAACATGTAGACTATAAAGGGCCTACATCGACAATCTAGGGGATTGTTGGGTCATACTGACATGCTCAGAGGTGACCAGAGACATATATTATAAGGATTACACTGATGATTAGTTTTTTTTCCTATAATTTTACTGACACAGCTTTGTGTTAATTCGGTACATGGAGTTCATGTATTGGGTTGGCCCAAGTTCTTGCTGTTGTGCTTTTCCGAATTAGCATTAGCCTGAGGATGGACCTGAAAAGGCATCGGGGTATGTAGCCGGATGTATGCTATGTGTATCTCCTAATCTCAACATGGACACTGTTTTGCAAAATAGTTTTTAGTTTTGCTCCCTTTTGCATTAGGATTTTCAGGATCATAATAACAGCCAATTTAAGGAGCACACACCACCGCATGTTAGGTTTAACTTGAGTTCATAATCAAATGCACCCTCCAGCCTCCACTGTTTGCAATTGAATTATTCCTTTATCTAGAAAAAGTTTGGTTAGTAGCTTTTGAGCCAATCATACATCTTCACGTCCTCGCTGTTTCCATTTTCCAGTAATCACATTCTTTTAACACTAATAGTTTGTATATTTGAAGACATGTAAAGTGTAATCTTGTCCTGTTATGTAATAGGTATTACTAGAACAAAGTATATCAGTGAACACTCGCTTTGTTTTCGTGCTGATTTACATGTATTTCAAAAGTCCCCAAAAAATACCAGGTGTGCCGCAATAACTATTGTGAAGTTCAGGTGTACTTTGTACCTTTTCTTACCACTATCATGATCATTCCAAAGAAATTTAGTTACTTGCTTTTATGTGTGGATGAACTCATTCCTTATTAATTGAAAGACAGAGCTCTTGCGTCATTTTGTTAAAAAAAAAAGAGCATCAACTCGTTCCTCTGTTTCTTGGATCTCACATGTCAATCAAATGCATAATGACACCACTTTATGTGTTACATCCTTATGATGAAAAAGAAAGGAGCTACTGCCTTTTCAAGGAATTCAAGATCTCAATGATATGAGGTTCAGATTTATAAACTAAAACTAGCACAACAAACCCACATTGTTGCTTTGTAATCACACGCACAAAACCCTTACAGAAGTAATCTCTCTATACAAAATATGATAGTATATCAGATTTGAATTCTGCGTTGTTTACCCTGCGTCGCTACCACTGGCCCAGCAAAGGCCAAGACGCGGCAAGGCCGCGCGTTGTTTCTAGTGGAACACTAAATGTGGGTAAATAAAAAAACTAAGTACATAGTTTTGATGTACACAGCGAGACGAATCTTTTAAGCCTAGTTAGGTCATGATATGACAATGTTTACCACAAACAAACGAAAAGTGCTACAGTACGCTACAGTGTCCGATGTGACATTTTTACCAAACTTTCTCTTTCACTTTTTAGAACTAAACACACCCGTAGCTATTTTCGGAAAGGCGGGTAAATTGGTTTAGTTCCAAAAACTCTCTCTCCAAAATTCACTATTCACCCATCACATCAAATCTCTCTCCTCATGCATGGAGCACTAAATGTAGGTAAATAAAAAAACTAATTGCATAGTTTTGATGTACACGACGAGACGAATCTTTTGAGGCTAGTTAGGTCATAGTAGGACATTGTTTACCACAAACAAACGAAAAGTGCTACAGTGATTTTTTTTCACCCCTTTTCATCCTTTTCCAAGGAACTAAACACAGCCACTGCTTCTTTTTCGGAAGGTAGGAAAATTTGTAGAAAAAATATCTTCGTCCTCCTGCTGTCTGTCCTGCAGCCAACGAAAGACTCCACCTTAGTTCCAGAATCTGGAACTCCGAATTGGGACTGTGCGGGTCACGTCGCACAGTCCCGCATACCGTAGCATTTTATTTGTATACCGTAGCATTTTATCTGTATGTCTGAAAAATTATTCAAAAATTAATTAATTAGCTTAAAAAGTTTTTCTCGCAGAGTACAACAGAACTGTGTAATTAGTTTTTGATTTCATCTATATTTAGTACTCCATACATGTTATGACATTTTGATTTGATGGAAAATTTTCTTTTTGCATAGTAAATTTGGGAGTAATTTTTGGAATAAACAAGGCCTTAGGCTAAACGCAGTGGTGTACTGGGAGGGGGAGCGGTAAAAGCTTTAGCGTGTACGCAAGCCAAAAAGCGGCTGCCGCGGCGAGCGCTACCACGTGCGGCACGTCCGCCGAGGAGAGCGCGAACGCCAAATAGAGCGCACCAGGGTACGCGCGCTACCCCGCCACGGTGGCGGGGGGCCCGCGAGCGGCAACTGCTGCGTGCACGCGAGGGAGAGGGAGGGAGCCGCCGCCTGCCGCCACTCGCTTGGCCGCGCCGTCGCTGAGCTTGGCCGCTCCCCCTTGAGTGGTCTCCGCCGCCGAGGTTGGCCGCTGGAGCCCTCCCGCTCGGCTGCCGCGGAGGTCGCCACCCGCCGACGCGCTCGCCCTCGCCGCGACAAGCTTGCCACGAGCTTGCCCTCGCCGACGCGCTCGCCATCGCCACGAGCTCGCCCTCGCACGCCATGGAGCCACCCCGACTCGCGCTCCTCCGGCCCGAATCGAACTCCACACCACCGCGCGCCGGCTCCACCACCATGGAGACCTTCTCCTCCGCCGCCGCGAGGCCCTGCTCCACCGCACCGCGCCGCCGCGCTGGCCCTCGTCGCAGCCGCACCGCCGGCGAGGGGGGGGGAGGCGGTGGGCGGAGGCACCGAAGGGGATGCGCGCGGGGAACGGGAGGGGGAAGGGAGGGAGAGAGAAGGAGAGCAGGAGGAAAGAGAGGAGGAAAAAAAGAAATATATAACATGGGCCCCACATGATGGTAGTTGGTATACGGGATGAAAAATGAAGTATGACGAGTGCGAAGAAAGTCGAACTGTACTGTAAAACTTGATGATCAGGACGGAATATTCCATTTAGAGGATGTGTTTGAAGTATAACGAGTGCAGATAGCTTTAGTTCCAAAAAGCAACTCCCAAATACACTATGCAAAAAGAAGATTTTCATCACATCAAAATGTCATAACATGCATGGAATATTAAATGTAGCTGAAATCAAAACTAATTGCACAGTTTTGTTGTACTATGCGAGGCGAACATTTTGAGCCTAACTAATCAATTTTTGGAAAAAATTTCAAAAAAACAAACGAAATGCTACAGTAACGTAATGATTACAAAGTGACATCTTATTCCTAAATTCAACCTTTCAATTCTAACATCTAAACAAGGCCTACGTGTTCGTAGACGGCAACGCCAGTTCGGGAGGGCATTGCCTGAAGACAACATGCACTGCGATCCAGAAGTAAATACTGAGTCCACGGCGAGAGTAATAAAACTATAGGTCATGTTAGAATTGAGAAGTTGAATTTGGGAGTAAGATGTCACTTTGTAATTATTGCGTTACTGTAGCATTTTGTTTGTATTTGTGAAAAATTATCCAAAAATTGATAAATTAGGCTCAAAATGTTTGTCTCGCATAATACAACAAAACTGTGCAGTTAGTTTTTGATTTCATCTATATTTAGTACTCCATGCATGTTATGACATTTTAATATGATGGAGAATCTTCTTTTTGTATAGTGTATTTGGAAGTTGCTTTTTAAACTAAACAGGGGCCTAAACAAGGCCCTAGTTTGCAACGAGCAGATCAAAGTAACAGCCAAAACAACCAACAGCAAAAAAAATGGAGCATGCAACACTTGCAGAGATTCTTAGTGCTCTGTTTTTTTCTCCCTGAACGCATCAACGAGAGGAAACTTCGTTTAGTACCAGAAGAAACGGTCAAGCATAGACTTTCAGTCTCACCGCGCGTGCGCCCGTGTCGTTTTCGCTGGTTGATGAAGCAACTGAATGCGACGGGACTGGAGAAGTCATGGTGGAAAGGAATAAAGATTAGCAGACCATGTTTACGTGTAGCTAGGCGATACATATCACGTATGTGAGGCTTGCAAAGACAATCGCAAGGCAAGTTAATTACAATGGATAATCATTTTTAAGCTAATGAACTGCAGACGGTAGTAGAACAATAAATACCACGAGCATTACTAATCAGCATGTGAAGCACCTAACTGATGGTTCTCTTCCTTTAAAAAAAAACTATCTTCGGTTAAATTTCCTCTCATCTTTACCTATTCAGAGTAAATGACCTAGCCAGCCTTTGGCGAAGAAGGGACGCCGAGGAGGCGTCGTTCCAGGTGAGTTCGGTGGAGACGAGCGAGAGATTGGACTACCGGTAGGTGCTGTTCTGCGTGTTTTTTTTTTTTAAAGGGAAGCTTTATTGATCTTAGACAATTACATCGAGATGATACAATTATATAAGATCCAACCCGGCCTCTGCATAACTAAGATGCACACAGCCAATGAAAAAGAAATAAAAAAGAGAGCACCATGACCTAGCAAACTACCACAAGCGTCTTCATCTTCATCCGTCACAAACCAAAGCAACTCTTAGACTATGTAGTAGGCTCCCGATACAACGCCTCCAACGAGGAAACGGCACGCGCACATGCCGACATTGTAATGACCCAACCAATTAAGACCAGATCAAATGTTTTTACGAGGGAGTAATTCATCCTAGTCCAAGCAATGCCTTCAACAAGGTCACTGCCAGGTTCAACCAATTAAGATTAGACCTAGGAATTTCTTCCCGGAACCGATGAATTAGTAGCAATTACCACCACGACCAAGTCACACCGTGTTGTTTCCCCTTCTTACCAGGCCAATGCTTCCATATAGACCAGCCCTAACCCACTTTAAACGGCCACGAACTCCAAATCCGGTAGACCATCTGAATTCATAACCTGGGATACCATGCTACAAAGTAACTGTTGGGTACCCGTGCATAATCCACCAGGAATAAATTACAGATGGAATCCATCTTTGAGTAGGAGAATCCGCGAATGAAGCCAAGATGACTCATGTCTCTTGATCTATATGAAAAGGAAAGGCAAAATTGAAGATGTCATCACCGGATAAGATCTCCCGCCCAGATCCGGTGTGGAGCAGCGATGGTGGGAAAAAAACGCCCCGCCGCCGCCTTCCTCGAGGCCGCACGGGCTTCCGGCGGCCTTCTCCAGCGGCGGCGAGGTGGGGAAAGGGGGGGTGGGTAGGTGCGGCGGCGGCTGGCCTTTCCGCCGCCCGAGTCCGAGGAGCTTTTGTGAGCAACACCGCGAAAGGAAACTCAATGCTGTTCTGCGTGTAGCTGCCGGTGTCTCTCTGCAGGCTGGGCTACAGGCTACGGGCCATATTCCAGAAAAGACGAAAACCAGCTTTATAAATAAAGTATTCTTAAAGATACTGGCCATATGACTGTGGCCTGCGGCGCAGCGAGGACGGCGAAGAGGAGCGAGGGTGGCGATGGCGATAGAGGAGAAACTGAGCGAGTTACGGTACATGCCATTGCGTTGAGCAGGTGAGGTGAACGTATGCATGGACAGTCACCGACACACTGCACGTTCCTGAACCTATCACTGACTTTGTTGAACTAGGTGACTAATGAAATTTCCCATTTCGAAAAAAAGGTGACTAGTGAGATTAATGCGTGGTCCCTTAATATACTGAATACCTTATATTACGGATAAAATTTAAACATCGGCATCATCCAGTCATATCCAGATACTTATATTTGTGGATGGATACTTATTAATTTATTGTTCAAGTTGTTGCATATTGGAGTGTTCTCTACCTTTTCATTTTAATGTTCTAGTGACATTTAGACTCTTAGATTGTTTTAGCAATGAAATTTTATTCTTTTATTGTAAGTAATATACATTGTTTCATGTTATATATTTGTGTTGTTTCAACACTGAAAACTCATTCGTTCAACTTTTTTCATTGTATTGCTCGAATACCCTAATTGGATCACCCTAAAGAAATTTCTAAGGCTTCGTTTGGATGTACATATTGAGCAGCTTGGCATTAAATTGAGTCTAATACCAAAGCCACCATGACATTGAATTGAGCTACAATTTCAATGCTGTTATTTGGATGGTCATCATATTGTCCTTTGGAATCATACAAAGCAACCCAATTCAATTCCTGTTTGGATGTAAAAGAGGATGAAATTGATATTCATCTCCATCAACGCTGCTTCATCCTGCTCCCTCTCACATCGCGTGACGCGGCTCTGCTTGCGGTGAGCTCCGGCGAGTGCCCCGCCCGAGCTTCTTCCCGATGTGCCGCCGTGTCGTCGTCGTCGTCTTCCCCGCCCCCAAGCTCCTTCCCGACGGGCGCTACGGCGTAGTCTTCCCGCCCCCGCTCCTTCCTGAGCAGCGCGGCACGGCGGCGGAGGCAGAGGAGGCACGGCGGTGCGGCGGAGGGAGTGGCGGCGCGGCGGAGGGAGTGGAGGCGCAACGGCACCGTCAGTCTAGTTTTTTTTAGCAGAAACTGGGCTCAAAACCATACAAAAATAGAGGCTTCAATATCGACATCCAAATGTATTGAAAATGAGTTCAATACCAAATCTGGTGTTTGGATCTAAGTGGAATTGTTGGTTGGAATCGAAGGAGATGGCAAATACTGATTCATGTTTGGATGTGTATACTGTGTATTGAGATTGGTATTGGGGAGGTGGCCACCGGAGTTGCATGGGAGGAGGGCGCCGCCGGAGTTGCAGGGGAGGGGGCCGCGGCTGGAGTTGCAGGGGAGGTGGGCGCCGGAGTTGAAGGGGAGGGGCCCGCTGCCGGAGTTGAAGGGGAGGGGTCGCGCTGCCGTCACCTTGCCGAGGAAGGAGAGTTGTCGGGGGTAGGAGAGGGAGAGGGAGAGGCAATGTCGGTTAATACAGAGGGTGAGGAGTCCGAATTGAAGGAGGGGGTGCGGCTGAAGGCCCAATACCACTTGGTATTGAAGGAGATTTCCAATTTTAATACCAAGGACACCCAAACAGCAGGTATTGAAGACATCCAATACCAATTCCGAATTCCAGGCTTTAATACCGACATCCAGACGGGACCTAAAGGAATATGTAAAAAAACTGTTTTGCAAACAAAAGGAATAGGGAATACTGGCCTGGCACATCCAAAAATTGCCACGGCGGTTCTTGTATACTAACTGGGCCAGGAAAACACGAAACACTCTCCACTGAGCCCACGAGCATGTCTTCAACGAAATTTGTAGCTAAGCCCCGTCGGTGCATCGTTCCGGCCCGCCACTATCCATAGGGCCCAGCAGAAAGATAGACGCATCATCTGTGATTGGGCTAGGGCGAATTGGCTCGTAATCCAGGACAGTTCAGTGGGACGCTACCCACAAGGGTTCAAATCCTGGTGCTCGCACCTTTTCCTGGGATTTTCCTAAGGATTTTTCAGCGCTATGCGTTAAGTGGTAAGCGACGTTCCCGTCGACAACGAGGTGCCAATGGTGACTTCGGAATCTCTAGATTTGTCGGGTGCTCAGTCCATCGGAGGTGCTCATAGGGGTAGGGTCTGCGTACGTGTATTCTTAGGGTGAGTGTGCGTGCGTATGTGAGCGTCTGCGTTGTACTGTGTAATTCTAAAAAAAATCTGTGATTGGGCTAGGAATATTATAAAATATGCTTATTCTGTTAGAACATTTTCCACTTGCACCTTCAGTGGAATATTTTTTTTCCTCTTGTACGTGAGTACGTCAGTACGTGTTGGAGCATTTCCCACTTACTACGGAGTACTTCGGTAGAAAAATGTCCCAGTAGTATGCTACTCCGTAGAAGCTCTCCCAGTAATAGAAAAAGAAAGTTATATTAGAAAATTCTAACAGTAGCACACGCAGATACGCTGCGTTTATATCTGACATGTAGTAGAGCCCCTGATTGGGCTGGATCCTCGAGCAGGAGGAGGAAAGAGCTGGCGGCGCATGCGCGACCGACGACGTGTCGCCCCGGCGTGGCCGCCGCCGACCTCGGCGGCCGCCGGCAGTGCGGCACGGGAACCTCCTACGCCACGCCGATTCAGATACGTGTATCGGTATCGGATACGGATACGCTAATACGATACGTCATTTTCAAATTAATCTGATACGTCGATACGTTTAGAATTTAAATTTAATACATAAAATAAGTCTCAAATAGAAGAATTTAATTTATAAAATAAGTCTTAAATAGTTGGATTGATGTTGGAAGCATTTAGCACTTGCACATACACTGCTGATACCTATCGCTGCCATCTAATTAAAGAAAAAAATCGATCTAAGAAAGTAGGGAGGAAGAGTAAATGTAGTAGTACTGAATAAGTATCGATGGTGTATCGCCGCTGTATTGTGTATCGGAAACGTCCGCGATACGTGATACGGCAGCACAACGACGTATCGGCGTGGCATAGGAAACCTCTGAACCTGGCCCCGACCGGCGGTCTGCACTAGACACGCTCCCGTGTTGCGTTGCGTTGCATTGCCCTGCGCTGCACCCTCTGAAGTATCCTGAACCTCGGTGCCGTTCTTGGAGCAAACCAGGCAGGCTTCAGCAGCAGCCTTTTCCTTTGTCCCTTCCTCCAAAAGGAAGGGCGCCATTGCTGGGGATAGCGGTGGATCGCAGCAGCATATATGGGTGATGGCCGTATCGGAATGCTTGTAGCCAAGCTAATCAGATGGCTAGATCGAGGCTAGAGCCAGGCCGCCGGCCGGCCAAGTTCAGTTGGCTAGCTCTGCATGCGTGCATGCCGCTCAGCGCCCGCCACCAGCTCGGCTCGATCCTGGGCGGACGACACTTGTCTCGCTCTTCCATCCTGCCTTACTTGTTTAGTCATCGCTTCTCTTCTCTTCTCTTTTCTTATTCTTATTACTTTTCCTTGTGCCATACTGCCATGCGGCTCCTCTCCAGTCTCCGCATCTTCTTTCTCTTTCCCTACTCTTGAGAAAGAGAGAGACTGACTTAAACAGAGGCGAAGCTCTCTTGGTTTTCTACATCTCCACCGGTGAGTTCCACCCGTCAATCGATTCATATATGCACGATTATAAGAGCATTGTTTCTGCATCGGCCGAATGGCCTAGTCCCCTGTTTCATAGTATCTCCTCCTTTTGTTTCAGATTCCCCTGTTTCTGCGTCCCTCCCCTGTTTCTCTGCCGCGGTACTGTCAGTGTTAGTGTCTGCTGATATGCACACCCATTCTTGATTTTCTGCTTGTGCCTGGGGACAAGAAATCAAACTTCCTTTAATCTTGAACAGCTAATTTTACCTCACTGATCCCCATCCATATTGCTTTTCTTGCATATAGTGTACTAGCTTAGTTGCTTGCACGCATTCAGCTGCAAGGGGGGCGAACCAGAAATGGGGGGCGAACCATGAGAAGGAAGACAGACGGAGCCAGATTCATGAAAAATGTTTGCTGCATGCAACCAATGATGCAAATGCCTGCTTGCATGTCCATAGAATCGCATACCCACGATTTTAATCCGCTCGTTTCTTCGCCTGCGCAGCTGCTAAAGCTCGGTCGGGTCGGGAACCAACCAAACCAATGGCGGCGCCGTGCGGCGGCGGGTGCGACGGGCGCGAGGACGGCGCGGTGGAGGCGCTGCTGCAGTGGCAGAAGGTGAGCGACTTCCTCATCGGCGCCTCCTACATGTCCATCCCGCTCGTGCTGCTCCACTTCACCACCTGCGCCGACCTCGCGCCGCTCCGCTGGGTGCTCCTCCAGTTCGGCGCCTTCATCATCCTCTGCGGCGTCGTCCACCTCGCCGCCGTCCTCACCTACGCCCGCCCGGACTCGCGCCGCCTCCTCCTCGCCTTCACCGCCGCCAAGGCGCTGGCCGCGCTCGCCGCCTCCGCCGCCGCCGTCTCCCTCCCGACCTTCATCCCGCAGCTGCTCCGCCTCAAGACCCGCGAGGCGCTCCTCCGGGACAAGGCGCGCCAGCTCGACCGCGACGTCGCGCTCGTCCGCCGCCGCCAGGACACCGCCGCGCGCGTCGTCCGCATCGCGCACCACGTCGGCCGGCGCTGGCCCGCACGACGCGCACGACGTCCTGCGCGCCGCCGTGTTCCACCTCTCCGAGGCCCTCGCGCTCCGCAGCTGCGCCGTCTGGATGCCCGCGGCGGCCGGCGACGGCGCCGGCGTGCTCCGCCTGGTCCATCAGCTGCCTGAAGATGACCACCACCGTGGCACGACGACGGCGACGGCGAGGCAGAGCATTCGCGTCAGTGACCCGGACGTGGCCGCCGTCATGGCAAGCAAGGACGCCAGGGTGCTGAGGCCGGGCTCAGCGCTCGTGACGGCGTCGGGCAATGGAGCCGCCGCCGCGATACGGATGCCGATGCTGAGGGTGTCCAACTTCGTCGACGCGGCGTCATCGTCAGGATCAGATGAGCAGGGACCTGCCGCCGTGAGCTACGCCATCATGGTCTTGGTCCTTCCGGCTCCACCTCCCCCTCCGAAGAATCAAAGGACTAGAAGGCATCGAGGAGCAACACGGGAGTGGAGCAGGCAGGAGCTGGAGATCGTGGAGGTGGTGGCGGACCAGCTGGCCGTGGCGCTGTCGCACGCGGCGGTGCTGGAGGAGTGGCAGCTGACGCGGTACAAGCTGGCGTCGCGGCAGAGGGCGCTGGCGCAGGCCCTGCACGACGCCGCGGCGGCGGCCGCCGCCAGGGACGCCGCGCGGGGCGCGGCGCGCGACGGCGTGCTGGGGCCGATGCACCCCGTCGCGGGGCTGCTCTCGCTGATGCAGGCGCAGCAGCAGGACGAAGCCCTGCCCCGCGTCGAGCAGAGGCTCTCCGTGGGCGCCATGGCCAGGATCGCCGCGCTCCCCGCCACGCTGGCCGACGACGTCATGGCGGCGGTGCTGGCACCGCCGACGCCAGCGACGACGACGACGACGCCCCGCGGCGAGCCAGCGGTCACCCTGGCTAGGAGGCCGTTCGACCTCCGCGCGCTGGTGCGCGACACCGCCGCCGTGGCGGGGTGCCTCGCGCGGTGCAGGGGAGGACTCGGCTTCTCGCACCGGGCGGAGATGAGCTCCCTGCCGGCCGAGTGCTGGGTGGTCGGCGACGACAGGCGGGTGTTCCATCTCCTGCTGCACATGCTCGGCTCCCTGCTGGACCCGTGCGAATGCCACTGCCACGATCTCTGCTTTTCCGTGGAAACCGTGGCCGGCGAACAGGACCCGGGCATGCCGGACCACCGCGACTGGATCACCCCCAACTTCTCCGGCTGCAACATGGTTTGCGTCAGGTTCCGGTTCGGGATCACGAGGATCGTGAGAGACAGCTTGCTGCGCTCGTCCAGCCCACGACCCCATGATAGGATCAGAACAGGCACCGGCACCAGCTCCGTCAGCTCCGAGACGCGGCTAAGCATCGCGACGTGCAACAAGATCGTGCAGGTGAGCTCTGCTCTCTTCTGTGTACGACACATTGACACGACACATGCACACATTTTTGGCTACTAATTAGCTGGAGTGATCTCGTCAGATGATGAACGGCAAGATGTGGCGGGAATCCGCGTCAAACTTCGGAGGTAATCAGAACGGAGGAGAGTCCATGAGCCTCGTGCTGCACTTCCAGCTCGGGTACGGGCTGGCATCGCCGTCGTCCGCCGCCGCCTCCCCGTCCGGCGTCGGCTTCTACCGCACCCGCGGCGGGTTCGGGGCGACCTCGACGTCGCCGTCGTCCGCCACCGCCGCCACAGTACCACTTCAGCGGCCTGAGGGTCCTGCTCGCGGACAGCGACGGCACCAGCCGGGAGGTGACGCGGAAGCTCCTGGAGCGGCTCGGGTGCCAGGTGCTGCCGGCGCCGTCGGCGGCGCACTGCCTCGGGCTTCTCCTGGGGAGCGACGGCGGCGCTGACCAGCCGTACTTGCAGCTCCAGGTGGTGCTGCTCGACCTCCACGCGCCGGGCGCCGCTGGCGCCGACGCCGGCGGCGGCGGCATGGACGGTGGGTTCGAGGTGGCGCGCAGGATCCGGGAGCTCACCAGCGACAGCTTCGGGTGGCTGCTCATCCTCGTGGCGCTGCCGCTGCCGGCGAGGGCGAGCTGCGTCGACGTCCGCGACGTGTGCCAGCGGACCGGGGTGAACGGCGTGGTCCCCAAGCCCATCACGCTGCCGGCGCTGGGAGCTCAGCTCTACAGGGTCCTCCACAACGACACCTGACCGTCAGTCCAGCAGCTCCACTGATCTGCTCCGCGTGTCTGTCTGAATGACTCTGTCGCCTCGAGTTACTGTAGTTTCAGTAAGAGCCGCGTGCGTACAAGAGGCAGTTACAGTACTGCGTTGAACTGTCAGCCACACTGTTAACTGTTTCAGTAAGAGCCCAGTGCACTCGGTTATTTTGGCACAGCGAGCATCTAAAATTAAAGCCTTTTGCAGGACTCGTAGTCAAGTATCCTAAACTCCTGATCGAACCTAATACTTAACCTTGTCTTCGGCGGAGTTCGCTGGTCGGAGTTTAGCAGGGATGAAGAAGACGTGGCCGGATCTGTTAGAAATGAGGAACCACGTACTCCACGTCACGTAGCGTGGGAAAGAAAATCGAATGTATGGGGAATGTGTGAAGTGCAAAAGTAAAAGCAATCAGTGGTAGTTCAGCTTAAGGTGAAGAGAAAAGGTCGACGATTCAGTTGTACTTCAACATCAAGAATCATTGATCCATTCTGTTATCAATGTTGTTCTTTTAGCTCACCTCTACTCTAGTTATAAATAAATAATCAGAGAAATAAGATACATTATATCTCATCAAAATGGTTGCCAAACAGAGCTGCAAATGCAAAATAGAGAATGCGCCTCCACTCCCTTTTCCTTAATGGACTTAAATGTAAATGTGTTTTAGTCATAAAAACTTATGTTATATACCCTACATTTGCCACCCTCTCAATCCGAAATTCTAGCTGCTCGTCTGCTCCCCTGACCTTCCCAGCACCAAACGCTATTCTTGTTGCAACAACAGTGCAGCAAGTTCACCGTTGCTTCAGAGGTGAATCACCTAGGCTCAAGTTCAGTGATTGATACGTCGTTCAATGACATCGGCGATCTGCTCGCGGAATGTGAGGCTCCTGGGTGCAATCCCGAGGACATCTCCGAATTGAAGCCACTCTTTGGGATGCAAAACACTGGCTTGGATGGAGTTTGAAGGCTCACAGTATTGCTACTGAGCAAGACATTCACCGTGGACATCAAGGGCCTATCTGCAGGGTCGTCTTGAACGCAAAGGAGCCCGATGTTGATGCACTTCACCATCTGGTCTCGTGGAGCGAGGCTACTCAAGGATGAATCCATGATCTCCATTAGCGTTCCCATCGTCCAGTGCTCCCATACCTACATTAGATGCTCGAATTGCCTGAGTATTGGTTCTGTAAGATGAAAGTGTACCTGGGGCTTAGTTTTGTATAGGCTATGCACTCACCAAACTGAGAAGATCAGCGGATTCATCAGTGCTATAGGAGCCACCGTTTCTTCTCCCCGTGACGATCTCTAGGATCAAAACGCCGAAGCTGAACACGTCAGACTTGATAGAGTAATGCCCACGCATAGCATACTCGGGGGCCATGTATCCACTGTGACAAAGAACATTGTATTGAGGATTAGTGTACTTTTGTTTTTATACAAGAAAGGGTTAGTGAAGTTTTTCAAGCATTGTATATTTGTATAAGGGCCAAGGCAGAGTGTTATCAACACTTACTAGGTTCCAACGACACGGTTTGTGACATCTTGTGATTGGTCATTTCCAAATAGCCTTGCTAAACCGAAATCTGAGATCTTAGGATTGAAGTCAAAGTCCAACAGAACATTGCTCGCTTTGAGATCTCGGTGGATAATCTTCACTTGAGAATCTTCATGAAGATACTGCAAGCCACGAGCAATTCCATTGATTATCTTAGATCTCTTCCCCCAATCTAGCTCACTACATCTCTCGGGATCTGCCAGACAGAAAGAGAACTGATAAATGTATAGTACAGAAATTTCAGTTATTGTTTCGCTGTCGCTAAAAAGGTGAGGAGTAACAATACCAAAAAGAAATGTATCGAGACTTTTGTTTGGTATGTATTCATAGACAAGTAATTTTTCATTGTCCTCCAAGCAAACACCGACAAGTCTGACTAAATTCTTGTGTTGGAGCTTAGCAACCAAAACAAGCTCATTTTTTAGCTCCTCCATCCCTTGTCTAGAACTCTGTGAGAGCCTTTTTACTGCTATTTCCTGATCATTAGGGAGAGTTCCCTGTACAAATGGAGATATTTGAGTACCAAAACTGCAAAGTATAGAACAAAAGATCGACTTCATTATTTATGATTACTACCTTATAAACTGCACCAAAACCTCCTTCACCGAGTTTATTGGCTTCATCAAAGTTTTCTGTTGCCGCTCGCAAAGTTGATAGATCAATAATGAGCGAATCAATACTTTGTATATCCTCTGGATTTGTTGTATCTGTTGTAAGAGACCAAATAATAATGATGGTGCATGAGAATAAAGTCTAGGTCAGGCAAAAAAAAGATTTTGTTAGAAAAAAGGTTTGATTTTATACAATTTTGAAAAGTGACATCAGTTCTAATAGTATCAAAAGCAACAGTGAGAAATTGGAACTAACTGAACTACATAAGAGACCTACCTGGTAGTGATGACATTCCTGGTGATTTCTTCTTTCTCCTCAAGAGACAAGAACAAATTACTACAGTAGCTAGTACAGCAGCAACTACAGGCAGTGTAATTGCTAAAATTGTACCGGTTTTGTTTCCTGTTCCTGTAAATAGAAGAAATCAATTAATTTGGTGCACGTGAAAAAGAATATAACAAGAAGCTTAAAAGGATTATGCATCTCGTCACACGCATGTATTAACGATATTGAACTTTTCTGTTGAAAAAAATCCGGCCATATGGTACAAACACACGTGCTGCAAGCTTTATATGTCGCTTCTTTTATCACAAATTCACAGGTCACAAAAGCAACTGAGCCTTTTTGACATAAAACGAGTAGCAAGGCAACTGAAACCTGTCGCCTGTCGGTATGCTATTTTGCGTCAGGTGAAAGAGAAAACTCTAGGAAACAGTATTGGCTTATTGCTATCTTTCTTTTTTGAAGTAAATTGTTATCTTTCCTAAATCTAAATTTCTCCAAGCTTACATGAATGATCTAGAACTATTATGCCTGTGTATGCAACCAACGTTACCTTCGGACAAGGGGATAAAGGAGATTCTATTACAAGTTTTCCCCCCACTATACTGTCACACAACTAAGCATGTTAGAATGTTCGAACTTCCATCTTAGACCTTTTCAATTCAGCCAGGATGCTGAACAGGTCAGGAGTCAGGACTCAGGAGCCGAGCCGGACACATGTGAAACTTCCATGCTCCCAGTCAAGCACCTGATAGCTACGGGACTGCATAGAAGTCATTACCAGACAGACAGAGAAAATTAGAAAGACTAAGACACGCCACGCAATTTGGTCTTTGCTTGCTTGATTCCGCGATTTTTCTTTTTGTCCATTCCATCGTCGTGCGAACCAATTGGTTCCAAGTTCTTTTCTTAATCAAATATAAAACAGACAGAAGAAAGGTCTTCACTGATGCTGACACGAGTACGTATTTACTGTAGTTTGGCGCAAGCACACTTGCGGAATCGACTCCCTACGTACTTTTCGAGTTCTTATACTAGTAGTCAAAAATTAGTCTTGGAAGTTTCAGAATTATGCTTCGCAATTGCAAGTGAAACATGCGCATGAATGCAGAACAAGACATGTTATCAGCAAACTCACCTCCTCCTCCTCCAGTGGTCGGCGGCGGCGTCCCGTTCACCGGCGCGGGGGCTGGCGCCGGGGCCCCGACGGCCGGCTCCGGCAGCTGAAGCAGCGGTGTGCTGGTGAAGAAGGAGTACTGCTCATACCTGTAGTTGCACCAGGACCCAAGAACCCTGCCACCCTGCTTCCCGCTGAAGTACTTGGGCGCCCACTGAGTAAGGCCCGAGAGGCAGCTCCGGCAGTCGGCCGGCGCCATGTCCGGCGTGCACTGCGCCAGCGCGTAGATCCTGGGGTTACTGCTGTCGAAGCTCTGGAACGCCTCGACCCCGGTGCCGAACCTCTTGGTGGAGTTGGACGCGGCGTAGTCGGCGGTGGCGTTGACGAGCGCGCCCACGGCGGCGTCGAACACCTTGAACGGCGCGGTGACGTTCTGCGTGTTCATGAGGATGAGGACGTCCCCGCGGCCGTCGCTGACGGGGGAGGAGAGGAAGTCCTGGTTGGAGAAGCGGATGAAGCAGGGGTCGTAGAACATGGTGGCGTCCATGTTGAAGGCGCACAGCTGCTGCGCGTCCTGGAAGCCGGCGGCGACGCAGGCGTTGGTGTCGCCGCGGCAGAGCGCCAGCGCGAAGACCATGTCCGGGACGGCGCCGAGCTTGGCGGTGGCGAAGAGCGTCGGGGAGGAGGAGGTGTTCTTGGGGAGCGCGAGGGCGATGCGCTGGATGTTGTGCTGGTAGGTGCTGTTCGCCGTGTAGTTGCCGCTGCTGCCGCACATCTTGCCCAGGGGGTCCCCGGCGGCGAGCGGCGCGAGGATGAAGGCGAGGAAGAGGGCGGCGGCGGCGGTGGCGAGGTGGTGATGGCGCAAAATCATGGCCATGGTGTGGCGCGCGCGCGCGCGCGCGATGGCCGGAGGGAGGCGTGGAGCGGTGGAGGAACGAAGCCGAGGTGGCGAAATGAATGAAGAGGAGGGGGAGGGTGGGACGGGGCCGCGAGGTTTGGTTGACTCGTGTGGGGCTCGTTTGACTTGACTGAGCTGACGACACTGACACCGTGTGACCAACCAACAGTAAATACATGCGGGCCCGCCGCCAGCTCAGGTGATGGTCGCCGCCGGCCCCACCGGAGGGACGGCGGCGGTGGCGCCACGGCGACGTCACCCACATGCAAGCAGCGACGGCCTGAACCCTGAACTGAAGTCACCCACACACACAGTTTCAACCGTGAACTCGCCAGCAAGGCTCCAAGTTCCAGCGCGGCAACGGACGTTTCGACACGTTCCTGACTTCCTGATGTACCCTTGCCGTGCTGGTGATGCCGCAGGCATCAATGCGTGCTCGCTAGGACACCGAGACGCTCGAACCATCACGCACACTAGAATGTGTGATCGGGCTAACACAGCGAGGCTTCGTCGTCCCATCGTTTCATGTTGTTTTCATTTCATTTGGCGTTTCACGATCTTTTTAAAGGTTAATAATATACTTATATATATGTTCGGTTTCCGTCACAATCCATCACACCAAATTCCCACTCTAACACGTCGGACAAAAAAAGAGCAATCTGTTTGTGTTCTTCCATCACCAACGTGGCGCCAAATCGGACCCGTGATCTATGGTACCGTCTCACCTGCGGCGTGGCAAAGTGAAGCCAGTAGCCAAGCAGGCCCGATGTAAAGATAGTAGAGATATTCGATAAAGAGCTACTCAGTACTATAATATTTTTTTTTGCGAGTATCTTGCCACAATCTTTTAGAGGGGTTATCCAGGAAAAAATATTACGTCTATCAAATTAATTTTGCTCACCAGATAGAACAAAAGAAAAATATGGAAAAAAAACTTTCTTGGGCCAGCATCGACGCGTTCTCGCGGCCCGAAGACCATCGCCAGCACCGACTCTTTCGAACTTTTGGGCTGGCTTGTATTCGTCTTAAGGTCTTCTAGCATGCAGATGCAGCCCAACAATACTCATCATAGCAGCAGCCCACTGCCTATAATTTTCAGTTTTTTTTTCCGCTCACACCAGACCGGCCGAGGGCCGAGCGCCCGAGCACCCGAGCACCGCCGCGAACTCGCCGGAGACCCGACCCCGGACACGGCCATACGGGAGATCGCAGGCGCGGACGGGGTGGACTCGCGGCCGCCGATCACGCACACGTCCCATACTGGAGGTCTGGAGTTCTAGACGACGGCGTTTGGATCGTGCAGCCTCCAGGCTCCAGCCATGTGACGTGGTTTGCGGTTTTCCCTCGAGCTTCGAGGTCGAGGCCAGAGTACGTAAGAATCTTTTCACATTTACTCCGTACATTACAAAAAGTGCTTTTTATCCCGTTTGGTCTTGTAGCTAGCTCATTGTTGTTTCCTCTTGTTCGTGGATTTCCCGGTTTAAAATTGCACACAAGCTGTTCGACGTATGGTTTGAACTACATAGACAACGATGTTGTTGTATGATGCAATCCAATTTCAGATTTTCACACATGGTTATGTTAAATCCCTGTCGTTTCCCAAATTATCATACCATTTGGACATAAATTCACGGAATCCAATCAGCCTTTACAATCTCCATTGCCTATATTCTGTTTAACGCCAATGCATCGTGACTTGAGAGGCTGTACAAATATCAGGATTGCACCCAAACCCAACCAGGATTTAAAAATACATTTGACAAAGTTAATATAGGAATTTGTTTATGTGGATCTAAGCGGAAGAGGTCACTGCAAGTGGAAAGCGTTCATTGAAACTCTGAGCTGTCTCCAGATGGCAGAGGGCTTGAACGACTGCATAACAAAGCTATAGTGTTAGCATTCTTTTTTCCTGATGGAAGAGAGCTGGAACGGCTGTATCAGAACTGAATCTTTCCTAGAATTTCTTAAAGAGTTAGTCATTTTACCCATTCCCAAATTGATAGATATGGATGATTCAAAGAGTGATTCTTTAAAGAGAGAATTTTAAATAACATGGACACACAATGTTCATCTCAGAATATAGTCTGTTCCACATTGTTAGCGAGCTTTAATGAATGTCTAATTTGTATAGTTCTAAAAACTTACATCAGAGAGCCTCTTTTCTTTTCACGCCAGTCCTGCAGAAGCAAGAAGAAAAGCCATGCGAATCCAATTGCTTGAAATACCATAGCCAGGGACAAATTCCTCATCACAATGTTTCCTCCTGAAATGAAAAGAAAAGTAAAACTTGAATTTAGGAGTTACTGGACATTTAGTATTATCGTCCTTTCAGTTTGTGGCCAATCATTTGCAGATTCAGATATAGTATCTAAAGCATGTACTTCTTATGATACTGGGACGGGGAAGTACACCATCACTCTCTCTGGATGTGTGGACAGTGGATTCGTGTAGGGTCAGGGAATCGCTCAAGTAGAGAGCTTTATGAATAGCAATTTCCAGGGGTACGGGATGGAGAGCATTTGGCATTTAAAGGGATTTAGTTACAAGTTCAGAAACCATTACCTATTTTCAAGTGTTTCATCCTGTTAAACTTCACCAGAATAGCCCACTCATTTGGTAGGTAGTGGAATTTGAAACAATTTGTCAAACAGTTCTACCGGTAAATACGCAACAATGTTTCAGTTAATGGACCGTAAAAGGCCTGCTCTAGGGATGTCTCCAAAATCCAAATTCGGTGAATCCCTATGTTGCACCCTTTTTCAGCATGTTCAACTAAAGCAATCCAGCAAATCTGGTTCAAGATCCTCGTGCCTGTAATAGAATGTACATTGATAGAATCTTCAAGCAAGTCTCCTGCCTGGTCAAGACTCTGGTTTTTAAGCTTTTCGAAGACATCTTATTAGCACCTTTTGGACTTCCTTGCCCTTAGTCAAGAGTATGTATACTTTTCCTCTCAATATGGTCTTTATTGCTCCCTCTGCTTAGTGTTTTTATATAGACAAAATTTGTCACAGAACAATGAACTTTGCTGGAATTTGCTATTTCACACCAAACATTCAGTAATTTGACAAGCGTTATTACAAATTTGTGGATCTTAGATGTGGCACAACGCAACCGTTAGAATATTATATCTGTGATGTAAGTTAGAGAAAATATTTTGCATAAGCCACACCTCTTTGTCCCGTTGAAACCAGTCAACCACACCACCCATCTTGCCTCCCTGGTCCTCCTTTTTCCCATAGCACTGTGTCTGCCTCCGTCTGCCAGGGTAATTAGCTATATTTTGCCATCCTAGGAGTAGGAATTGCATTCCCAAATTCCATCCTTCAAACAGAGAGAGCTGGGACAAAAATACATCATTTGCTGAGCTAACATCTGACTGAGGGCTTATAGTTTCTCTTGGCTTGTAATGGGAAGTTAGGAAGCTCCCTCTGTATATTGTGATTGGGACAGCGAGGCTTCCTGCGCTGCCATTGAAGCCTTGGAGGTCAACAAAGAAGCAGATGCTACCAATGAAGGATATCCTAACAAGGCTGTGGATGCTAACAATGATGTTGATCCTAGCAAGGCTGCAGATGCTCACAAGGAGGTGTAATTTAAAATATTTCTCTCGCCTGAAATCAAATGAAACAATTCCAATGCTTACGGTGTCCTGTGGTAAACATCTATGAGTTTTTAGTGGTGCATGGTGATTTGTTGAAGTTTCGATGTGAAGTGGTAAATGTAATAAACGTAGAGTCATGTAGCTAATCTGTGGCTTTTATCTATGGCTGGGTGTTTCATCTTATAATATTTGCTTAGTGAAGAACTTTCCTTACCTCATCTTACTATTCAGTCCCTAGTATTTTATAATAGAGTAAAATACACCAGCAGTCCTCAAACTTGTCCAGGAGTGTCATCCAGGTCCTCAAACTCTCAAAATACACATTAGCATCTTTAAACTTGCTAAAGTGTGCCATTTAGATCCAAAATTTTAAAAAATACCCCTATATTGCTGATGTTTGTCCAACTCTTAATCTATAATTATTGCTAATAAAGTTCTCTAATTATTGTGATGGAAACAACCGATTTGGTTAGAAAAATAATATAAAATTTCACGTTCAATTGGCAGCCATGTCATCATGCATAGGGGTATTTTTGAAACATTGGACCTAGATGACATAGTTTAACAAGCTTAGGGACTCAACTATGCATTTTGAGAGTTCGGGAACCTAAATGACACCATGAGACAAGTGTGACGACCCAGGCGGAGGCGTCACCAGACGGATGAAGGCGTACCGGCGGAAGACGTATTCGACATACAAAGTTGTAATAGCTAGCTGGGTGTGTGGGGCCCATCGGGCAGTGTCTCAGGAGTACTGTGCGTGCTTCTTGTACCCCTGTGAAGGGAAGGAGGGGCATCGAATATTTTCTGGATTAGAAACGTGAACGCGAAGGAGACCTCCTCCTCTCGCTGGTTACCCGTGCTCTCTTGATCCGATCCGTGAAGCTCACGTCGACGGCGATCGCCGGCGGCAAGGGGTATAAAAAGGTGGTATCAGAGACACACTTTCCTCGGCCGGTGGAGTTCCCCTGGGCTGCATCCGTCTCCTCGACGCGCAGCTGCATCGGTGAGCATCTCGATTGATCTCGCCGCCCACGCCCCGCCCACCGACTCCCAGTCGGCGGCGCCCACCGCATAGCGCCAGTTAGCCGTTCCGGCGCCGTCGCCCATCTCACCCTTCGCGCCGCTTAGGATTTTAGTTGGGGATTTTTTTTTTCTGCCGAGTGGTTGGTTCTGTATCACAGGCGCAGTGACGAGCGATTCGTGCTGTTCGAGATTCCGTCCTCCAATTGCTGTAATCCTTCGATTCGGATCGAGTTGTTCGAGCCTTTCTTCAAAGGTTTCATCAAATCGAGCAATCTCTCCGGATTTGAGGTGCAATTGGTACGGCGTTTCCTAAGCCTTAGTGTAGAACTTCTGCACCTGGACAACACGGCGCCTCCTAAGCCTTCAGTTCAGTCGCAGCTCATCATGGATGCAGTTGCAGAGGGTCGCCGCAAGGATGATGAACGCTGGGAGCGGATGATGGACAGCATTGATTTGTTGTTTGCGCGAGTGGGCGATATTAGCAACAATCAGGAGCAAATTCAGGCGAATCAAGACCTTCAGGCCCGGGCACTGCAGCAAGTGATTGATGACCAATCGTTGATGGCAAAGCAAGTGGCTGAAACGGGGAAGGCAGTGGCAACGCTGAGGATGGAGAAGATGCAGGAAGAAGAGGATGCAACCTCTTTTCATTCACCAAGACCTCCGGAGCCACATCGACGACCTGATCAGTTCCAGCGTAAAGAGCGCGGTGAGCCATCTAACCATCGCCCTACGGCCAACCGCAATCATGATCCTGAGCCAGAGTCCCACCTTAATAGAAAGGATGTTCCCAAGTTGAAATTTCCTGTGTTCAAGGGGGAGAATCCAAAAATTTGGAGGGCCAAATGCGAAGACTATTTCAGGCTTTACAATACACCAGTGGCATTTTGGGTTACAACAGCTTCTGTCTGCATGGAAGGCAATGCAGCAAAGTGGGGACAAGTACAAAGAGCCAAAGGGGGTTTTGGCAGTTGGGAGCAATTTATGGAAGCTGTGGAAGAAAAATTTGGGGCCTATGACTACATACATGCTTTAGGGGCTCTACTAGAATTAAGACAAACTTCTTCAGTGGAGGAGTATGTGGAGGAATTTGAGGCTCTTCAGTTTGAGCTAGAGATGCATAATTCAGGCTATGATAAGATGTTTTTTGTTACTCAATTCACAAGAGGCTTGAAAGCTGAATATAGTGCAGCTGTCCAATCACAGGTACCACAAACCATGGAAAGGGCAGTGATGTTAGCTAAGGTACAGCAGAGTTTGGCTGAGAAGCAAAAGTCCAAACTACAGAAGGCTTCTTATGCTCCAAGAGTGTCTCACACTGCTGGTAAACAAGAGCAAAGACCACTGCTGCGGGAGGCGGTGGAAGCTGATCTCCGTGGACGTGGCTTGGTTGTCTTGGGCGTCGACCTCGCGGGGGATGGCGAGCACGGAGGGAGCCCGGGCGCGGGAGAGGTCGAGGTGGCGGCGGACGAAGGCGGCGCCGGCGATCCCGGCGCGCCACGAGCGGCAGACGCACCTGCAGCGGGCGAGGGACTTGACGGGGAGGTGGACCAGGACCTCGTAGAGCAGCAGGTCGTCAGGGATGGCGGCGGCGGCGCTTCTTGGGGCGCGCCATGCTGGAAATCGATCGGATATGATGATTGATGACGGATGTCAAGTTCTTGATCGAGTTATGTATATAGCGAGATTTATTATCATGGAGGCGCGCAGCAAAACAGCTTGGCGGAGTCCGAGTAGATTTCAACTTCAATTCCTAGCTAGCTGTACACGTGGTCGTCGTGCGTGTACAATTACACAAGTGGTGTGTGGGCAATGAGGTTGGGGCTTTTGCAATAGTGGAAATGGTTCCTTCACATGAACAACCTGTCCCTGAGGAAGTGCAACAAGTGCTGCTGGAATATGCTGATGTATTTGAAGACCCCAAGACTCTTCCACCTCACAGGTTACATGACCATCATATTCCTTTACTACCCAACTCTACTCCTATCAATGCTAAACCATATAGATACTCACCACTGCATAAAGATGAAATAGAGAGACAGGTTAAGGAATTGCTAAATGCTGGTCTGATAATTCCAAGTAATAGCCCTTTTGCATCACCAGTCCTCTTAGTACAAAAGAAAGATGGTACTTGGCGTTTCTGCATTGACTATAGAAGGTTGAATGACATCACAGTGAAGAATAGGTTCCCTATGCCATTAATAGATGAAATTTTGGATGAGCTAGCTGGAACCAAATATTTTTCCAAGCTAGATATGAGATCAGGGTATCATCAAGTGAGAATGCAGGAAGGGGATGAATACAAAACTGCTTTTAAAACTCATCATGGGCACTATCAGTTTAGAGTCATGCCATTTGGGCTCACCAATGCCCCTGCTACCTTTCAGTGTATTATGAATGAGGTGTTGGGTCCCTTTCTTAGGAAGTTTGTTCTGGTTTTCCTAGATGACATACTCATTTACAGCCCATCATTAGCACTGCATTTGGTCCACTTAAGACAGGTCTTGGATAAACTCAGGGAGCACAAACTGTTTATGAAACCTAGCAAATGCTCTTTTGCTCAAACTCAGCTTGATTACTTGGGTCACATAATTTCTGACAAAGGAGTGGCCACAGATCCCAACAAAACTGCTGCCATGCTGTCCTGGCCAGTTCCCACAAATTTTACAGAGCTGAGAGGTTTCTTAGGGCTGACAGGGTACTATAGAAAATTCATTAAACATTATGGAATTGTGGCCAAGCCATTAACCAATCTGTTAAAGAGGAAGGTGTTTGCATGGTCTGCTGAGGCTGAACAGGCCTTTGTGCACTTGAAGGACAGAATGTGCCAGGCACCTGTGTTGGCTATTCCGGATTTTAATGCTCCATTCCTGATAGAAACAGATGCCTGTGATGTTGGGGTTGGAGCTGTGTTAATGCAACATGATCAGCCAGTGGCATTCCTTAGCAAGGCCTTCGGACCAGCTCATCATCAATTGTCAATCTATGAGGAGTTTTTAGCCTTGACAATGGCAGTTGAGAAATGGAGGCAATACTTACAGAGACAGGAGTTTATCATCAAGACGGACCACAAGAGTTTATCATATTTAACTGAGCAGAATCTTCATTCTGACATGCAAAGAAAAGCTATGACTAGATTAATGGGTTTACAATTCAAAGTGATTTACAGGAAGGGCAAAGAGAATGTGGCTGCTGATGCTCTTTCAAGAGTCAGCCACTTGTTGGCAATACAAGCAGTTTCAGAAGCAAAACCTCTATGGTTACAGGAAGTACTCAATGCATATGCTACTGACAATCAAGCTCAGGAGTTGTTGACTAGACTGGCAGTGAGCAGTCCAGATGCCGAGGGGTTTTCTCTACAACAAGGATTGATTAAGCATAAAGGCAGGGTCTGGATAGCACACAACTCAGCTCTGCAGACCAAGTTGATCACTGCTTTCCATTCAAGTGCAGTAGGTGGACATTCTGGCACAAAGGCCACATATCAGAGGCTCAGACACCTTTTTCACTGGAAGGGCATGAAAACTGATGTTGAACAGTTTGTGAAGCAATGCTCCATCTGTCAAAAGGCCAAGCATGAAAACATTCATCCTCCAGGATTGTTACAACCACTACCTCTACCAGTGGGTGCATGGCAAGACTTGTCCATGGATTTCATCGAGGGGTTGCCACCATCAGAGGGGTATACAACTATCTTGGTGGTCGTGGACAGATACACTAAATATGCTCACTTCATAGCATTAAAGCATCCATATACAGCTCAAGGGGTGGCTAGAGTGGTGCTGGAGCAGGTGGTGAAACTCCATGGATTCCCTAAGACAATTGTCTCTGATCGTGATAAGGTTTTCACTAGTCACTTCTGGTCTGAGCTATTTCGTTTGTTTGGCACCAGCTTGCTCAAGAGCTCTTCTTACCACCCTCAGACCGATGGTCAGACCGAGAGGGTGAATCAGTGCCTCGAGATGTACCTTCGATGTGCGGTGAATGATAATCCAAAAAAGTGGAAGAGTTGGTTGCCATTGGCTGAACTATGGTACAATACATCGTATCATACATCCATCGGCTGCACACCGTTTCAAGCCTTGTATGGGTATACTGCTGACTCAGGAACCTGCATACCAAGCACTGAAGAAGTTCAGTCAGAAGCTCAATCTGTCATCAAGGACAGGGAACAGCAGATGGCCGTCTTACGGCAACATTTGTTGACTGCTCAGAACAGAATGAAAGTGCAAGCTGACAGAGGCCGCACAGATCGTCAGTTTCAGGTGGGGGAGAGAGTGTTGTTGAAATTGCAACCTTATGTGCAACAGTCAGTGGTGAGCAGACCATACCCCAAGTTAGCCTTCAAATTTTTCGGTCCTTATGAAATTGTGGAGAAAATGGGCTCTGCTGCTTACAAGCTCAAGCTACCAGAGGGCAGTTCTATTCATCCTGTTTTTCATGTGTCTCAGTTAAAGCCATTCACACCAGACCATACACCAGTATTCAGTGAACTCCCTTCAGTGGTGGATCTTTCAGCACAACCTTTGGAGCCTGAGCAAGTCCTTGAGCGTCGGTTGGTGAAAAAAGGTAACAATGCTATTCCGCAGGTCTTAATCAAGTGGTCCAAGCTGCCGGTCACCTCTGCAACTTGGGAAGACTGGAACGTGGTGCGGGCACGATTTCCTGCTGCGGTTGCCTGGGGACAGGCAACAAGTCCGGCAGGGGGAGGTGTGACGACCCAGGCGGAGGCGTCACCAGACGGATGAAGGCGTACCGGCGGAAGACGTATTCGACATACAAAGTTGTAATAGCTAGCTGGGTGTGTGGGGCCCATCGGGCAGTGTCTCAGGAGTACTGTGCGTGCTTCTTGTACCCCTGTGAAGGGAAGGAGGGGCATCGAATATTTTCTGGATTAGAAACGTGAACGCGAAGGAGACCTCCTCCTCTCGCTGGTTACCCGTGCTCTCTTGATCCGATCCGTGAAGCTCACGTCGACGGCGATCGCCGGCGGCAAGGGGTATAACAACAAGTTTAAGGACCGCCTGTGTATTTTACTCTTTATAGTAAAACAGGAGCTCCATTGTTTACCTGCACTACAGGACATATCCCTGAGTATTATGGAGCTAGAAGTTTTTACAAACCAGGTTTCTGGTCTTTTTCTCTTCTGTTGATTCAGAACAAGTACTAGTGAATATTAACATATGTTGCAGTGCTGAGAGTGAAAGTTGCTCCAACAAGTATGAACTGCATAAGAAAAAAAATGGACAAGAAAGAACTCACTTTCTGGGGCAGTAAATACAATCCCACTGTCCATGGTGTTTGGGTCGAAATTGACACCATGGAGTTGAAGAGAGCAGTTGCCGTTGAAGAACACATACTCCTTGTGGTCTGGGCATGCACTTCGCACTTTTTGCAGGGCCAAGGTGATGCAGGCTCGGCATGATGAGGAGTCCGTATCCGTGCCATTGCGGCAGCGTGAGACGGAGTACAGACCGTCAGGGAATTCCCCAACCTCATGACCGGTGGAGCGGCCGCGCAAGGAAGACGCGTGGGATTCAAGCATGGCTGCTAGGCGGTGGATGTTGGCTTCATAGTTGCTGTTGATCGATGTGCGGTTGCCATGGCCGAGGCAGACGACGTCCTGGGGGTCGCCTTTGGCTGCTAGAGGCAAGACGATGATGAGGAACAAGAGGGAGAAACAGCGCATGGTTCTGAGACGTTTGTGCTTACTTTGGACTTTTGTGCCAGTGAGTCGAAGGAGTACAATATAAGCAAGGATTGCTCACGTATTTTGTACAAAAGGCTTGGTTGACCTGTTGACTTTGATTGCTCTGGACAGTGGCGGAGCACGGAGCTTGGTTGACTTTGATTGTTCTGGACAGAGGCGGAGCAGCACGGCACTGGTCTTGACAGTACGGGGCTCCTGCTTGCTACTGCTAGCACCGCAGGTACATTTTTTCTTTAACTCGCCTTCTATTTAAGCGGAAATAGTTGTTGGGGGTCGAATCTCGGAAAGGCCTTACCTCCGACAAGTGTCACGACGCTAGCAAAGGCGAAGGTTCAACATGCTTGAGACATCGGAATTATGATCGAAGGTAACTGCAGGATTCGGCGTGCAAAGGAGAAGCCGACGTGACCTTCGAGTAAGAATCTACTCAAGTATGATCTGACAATCTTGCGACGAAGGTGAAGCCATTCGGAGCCACAGAGATAAAATCATAGCTAGAGAGGAATGGGAAAACGGACGTGACAATCGAAGGTCAGGGGAAGCTAATGCGGGGGCTAATGTTCTGACCAGTACCTTCGATTGTTGAATGGAGGTGTGGATACAGTGAATCTGAGGGCTTAGTTGGATTACAGAGTGAAAAGTAAGGTTGTACATCTTGGAGTTTTGACTTGTATCTGGTAGACGTCAGGAAGTAGTCAAATAGCACACGTCATGTATAATGCCGTCTTTACCCTTGATAATAGGTCGGTTAGTCAACTCTTGTATTTGTATGACAGTAGGGCCAGGGTAAAGGGCAAATGTGTACTTGTATGGTTTGTAACCCCCTATAAAAGAAGGTCTAGCGCTCCTTTTTAGGGGGACGACTCTTGAAATTCTAGTAATGGAGCTTTGAATCTTTTGGAGTCAACTCTTTTGTCCTGTTGTACTGCTGGTTTTGCAATTCCTAGCAAAGTCAAAACCAACAATAGTCACAGCAATTTTATTTTAACCTGTTGAGTGAAAATAAGAATATTTTACGTGTCATAATAATGTAGAGAGAAACATCAATGAGCCCACTCAAACAAGCCGTAAAAGTCATCTGATGATTGAGCCCTGAGTGCTTAATATCTGCACGTTCGAGTTGCATATATATTTGATATTTCGAGATATGGACAGTGAGTGTGGGACGGCCAATATGAATTCTCAATGAAAACAACAAAGTAGGTGAAATGAGGATTGTTGCTTGTTTGTAAGGATCAAACTGAAGTCCTTCGATGAAGAATCGGTATCGTTTCATTATTTGCCTAGGAGAATAATGCAGAGTGCATTCATTTCATTTACTATTATTGTGCCTCCGTATTCTTTGCCTTGACAGTTGGTGCCGACTGCTGATGTACAAATCTTTGGGCCAAGCCGCTTGTCTCTATGGGTCTCCAGATAGAAGAGGGGTGTGACGCCTGCATTGTGTAAGACGAATTTATATGGTTCCATGCTATAGAACGGAAGATAACTTTTAAGAATATAACAGTTAGTCATATAAAAATTTAGATTATTTGATCAATAATTCTGAGATACCGAAATCACTAGCTAGTAGCTAGTGTTCCGTATTGTTAGCCCAGTATTTCTAACATGTTGACAGGAGTTTTCTAGAGATTAAGCATTTGAACCTATGTAAATATTGGGGAAAATGAAGTGGGTCCTTACGTGATGTTGCTTTTTTTAATATCATGCCGCCAAGCCTGTAGAAACAAGAAGAAAAGACATGCAAGCCCAACTGCTTGCAATATCATCCCCGTAGCCAAAAGTTGCGTCATTTGGTTACTCCCTGAAATGTGATGCAGAAAACCTGATGTTGAGTATAATTAAACAACGTGTCTTGAATACGTGAATTAAAATGCTTAAATATCAATAAAGTTTAGGCACATGGAAACAGGAACAGAACAACATCGCCATATATTTGACTAACAATTTTGCGAGTTTTTTGAATTACTTTTGTAAATGAAGCATTTCACTTTTCTTTCTGCAAGAATTCAGAAACTTTAACATAATATTATGTTCGGGCAAAGAGACATTACTAGTGCAACTCACTTTGACAGCCCAGTATGAGGACTAGCATGTGATAGGCCATTTTAATTGGAACAAATGTTACAGTTTGAGAGTTGAGTTTGGAGTGTTCGACAAATAACAAAGCGCATAGCATGTGGCAAATTTGGTACTGAGGAAAATCATGACTCAAAGGAACACCGGTCATGAATCTATTTTTCACTAATTTTCAATGTGGTACCTTTAAAGTCATCAATTTTACGAAAAAGACGTAGTTGCTCGCCACTTGCCACAGTATTAACTTGACAAGAAAGAATGGGTGCAATTGACTTCACTAAATTAATTAAAACGGATTTGGCCATGTATGTAGTATAATACTTAATATCGATGATATCTTTATGGCACTGACTAACATGATTATTATTAGTCGGGGAAGAAAAATCCGTCACCAACAGTAAGCTGAATACTATATGTGTTACGATTGAAAATTTGGAAATAATGGCTAACTGTCAGGCAACTGTTTCTTTCTAATCTCAAATTCTCAGCCGATTCCCCTAACTGCCTAATTCGTCTCTAACAACAAGATGAATAACTTACCGTAGGCATCGCTCCCGAAAATCCTGTACTCGGTAAGACGGAGAGAGCAGTCATCGCCACTGAATAAGGCCTCCCTTTTGAACGGGCACTCGCGCTCCACCTGCTTGAAGGCGTCGGCGATGCAGGCGGCGCAGTCGCCGCCGCCGCTGCTCCGGCAGCTCCAGGCCGCCTGCAGCCGGTTAGGCCAGTACCCGAAGGCACGGGATGCGTAGGCGTAGCGGCGGTGTGATGCGGCGGCGGCATCGGCTTGGAGGATGACTGCCAGCTCGTGGAGGTTGGCTTCGTAGGTGCTGTTGGCCGTGTAGCTGCTGCCGCTGCCGCATGATACCAAGGCAGACCACGAGGCGGCGGCGGCGAGGGGCGAAGCGGCGACGAGGACGAGAAGGGAAAGTAGCGAGGAGTTCTTCATGGTGGGCATGAGCGACTAGCTAGTGGAGCAGCAGCAGCTTCGTGTTTGCAGAGATGGCGACTCTGCGACTGGGACAAGCAAGCAGGAAGTAGAGCTGAAATGCTGAATGCCAGTGGACGACGACTTTAGCAAGTGGCGCGCGTGGACGACGACTTTGACTGTTGACTGCTACATACTGTAGCGCAGTGAGCCGGGCGGCAACAACCTTGACCATTATTAAAGCAGGAAGTAGTTTGCTGGCGCTGAAGCATGTTCTTTAATTATTAAAAAACTGGCATATTCTGTTCCAAGGAAAAGTTTTGGAGTAATTTTATCTTAATCTTGCGAGTGAGAACAAGAACAGGGTGTAGCTAACATGCATATTTGTTATTCTTCCTTGTATTCTCTATAGCAAAAGAGTGGCCATCAGCTTTCGCTCTTACAGTAGTTTAAAAAAAACGGTTTTGATAAATTATTTCAATAATTATGCTGGCAGGTTATGTTTATTTCCTTCGTTTCAAAATGTATTATATTTAGTTGTTTCTAAGTCAAGTTTATCTAATTTTGTCTAATTTTATGGAAGAATGCGCAAACATCTACAATCAAACGTTTGCTTTAGTTCAAGGTTTAGTTCTAGTAAAACATGTGGAGCTAAGTTGAATGCCATGTGGTGATGTGGATCTTGATTCGATCCTCACACGACCCTAGGATTGCATCCTCCCATCTAGCCAACCAAATAATCATCTTTGCGATCTGATTTTTCCTCATCTAGGATATCCAATGACGATCTATAAGACACCATTCGAGCAACCCAAACACACACTAGTTGTAGCAAGTGGCACCCAATGCTTCGTTGCTTCTACACTGTGGTATGCTTTTGTAAAACTCCAAATTCTATTTCAATGAAAAAATGGAAGTAGTTTTATCTTCCTCTTGCAAGAGAATATGGTGTAGGAATTTTAATTGCGTATAGTGGATGGATCATGTTGTATTGAGACTTTCGTCCTGTATATATAGAGTACAGAGGCTTAAGGGGCAAGACACCCCTGGTTATGTATAGGAGTCTACAATAGTGCTTATATTCTAACTATTCATCATTGATTTTTTCTCACAACACGTTTGATCATTCATATTATTCAAAATATTATACATGTATTATTTATTTTGTCTTTGACTTTATCATCAAAAATACTTTGAGCATGACTTATTATTTCATATATCTAAACTAAATTTTTAAATAGAAGTAGTCGAGAGTTGGGCACATTCTAACATACGGAGTAGAATTAATGGAGAGTTGGGCACATTATTATGCATATGAGAGATCAATGGATCCACTCAAACACAAACCGTAAGAGTTTGAATGATGATTCATTGATTTAGTTCAGTTGGTTTCGTATTCACATTTACATTTTAAGAGAATTAAGGATGACAGTGGGAATGAAAGTCAAAAGAGTAGGTCACATAAACATTGAAACTAATTTAAATGAAGTCCTACGATCTGGACAGAGTATCCATTCATTATTTTGCCTGAGAGAACATCCATTCGCACATGGAGTTACTATCGTGCCCGAGGTTCTGAACCTCGAAGCAGTGTCCAAGTTGCGAACACTTTAATCACCAGATAAGAGGGGTGTGGAATGCCTGCATTATGTAAGAGGAACAAAGTAAATATATGTTGGTCCAAGTCCAAGTACTCCAAGTTAGAGAATTTTTTTAAGGGTGTTTCAGTTGGACAAAAAAATCAAATTATTTTGACTAAACTTGTGTTGGAATATCATCTACAACTTAAACTATCCACTTCTAGAAGATAAAGGACCTGTATTCCAGAAAAATTATATGAACCTTATAGGAGGTTGCTCTGCTTAATATGAGATATGAGGACATTTGTTTTAAATGGGGACTTACATCATACTGCCTCTTTTCCGGCTGCGCCATTCCTGTAGTAGCAAGAAGAAGAGCCAAGCAAATCCAATAGCTTGAAATAATAATCCCGAATTCAGGGCTTGCATCAGTACGCTTCCTTCTGAAATGCGATACACAAAACCTAAATTTAAATCATGCATACACATAAGTGAACATATTTTACTTAAATTTCAGGTGTGAGCCAATTTGAGGCACAGAGCAAGAAAGAAAGCAATTTTTTTACAAGAAAAGAAAGAAAGAAATTAAATTCATACTCCCTCTATATATGATTTAGATGTCATTTGGGACAAGTTTTAGTCAAACATTGAGAATATAAATCACAATAACTTTTAAGTCGTTGAGTTTGAAAATGTGAAAACTATATGAATATTGATAAACATTGTTATGTTACAGGGAGACAAGCCGCGAGTAGAATTAGTAGCTGTCATAAATGGGAAAATCAGAAAGGTTTTTATGGACGAATGAAAGCATGGTAGAAGTGAACTCACGGAAGATGCCATCATCATCCCCCAAGATGCGGAACTCGCTAATTTGGAGACTACAGTTGCGACTTGCGACTGGAAACGAAGGCCTCCCTGCGGTACGGGCACGCTCTCTCCGCCTCGAGGAAGGCCCCGGCGACGCAGGCGGCGCAGGAGGAGTAGCCGGAGGCAACGCCGGCGGAGTTGTCGACGTCGCAGGACACGAAGGCCTCCAGCCGGTTGGGCCAGTACCCGACGGCGAGGTCCGTGTAAGAAGAGCCGAGGGCCGCTTCCTCGGCCAGGAGGCCGGCGAGGCGGCGGCGGTTGGCTTCGTAGGTGCTGTTAGCGGCGTAGACGCCGTGGCCGGCGCACTGGACGTACGACCGCGACCCTTCAACTTCAAAGACGACACGCACCGGCACGGCGGCGGCGGTGGGAGGCAGCGACGTGGCTAGGAGGAGGAGGAGGACGACGAGGTGGTGGAGGATGGGGAGAGAAAGGAGCGAGAGTTTCGTCATGGCTGTGGCTGGTGAGTGGTGACGGCGGGTCGGTGGCAATGGAGAGGATTATTTAGCTTATTAATTATGGTCATATATGGAGCTGGAACGCTGATTGCTAGTACAGCTGGACGGCGACTTTGACCACCGGACGGATACGATACGGTCGTCTTTGGCGGTCTGGCTACCTGCTCCACTCACTGGCATATATACGTATAGGTTATTCATAGCCGCATTGTATTTTTTTCATCGACATGCACGTCAATATATACTCCATCTTACAATAAAAAGCGCAATTCTGCAATTTAAAAATTCTACAAAAATATAATTTTAATAGCAACCACATACATATTTTATTATTACTTAAAATAGATAAGTATATGATACATAAATAAGAGGGATCAAGACAGTTACTATGGATAGCTCCCCCGCTGCCGCCGCCTCACCTCCTCCCGCCTCCGCTTGCCCGCCACTATAAATCGCATCGTCAAGCCGAAGCTCCTCCGCCAATCTTCGTCGCCATCCCGCCAATCCGTGAATCCGATTGAGGAGGAGGAGATAGAGAGAGGGGCGAGGGGACGGACCGTGGAGATGGCGTCGGGGCTCGCGCGGCGGGCGGCGAGAAGGAAACGAAGGCCTCCCTGCGGTACGGGCACGCTCTCTCCGCCTCGAGGAAGGCCCCGGCGACGCAGGCGGCGCAGGAGGAGTAGCCGGAGGCAACGCCGGCGGAGTTGTCGACGTCGCAGGACACGAAGGCCTCCAGCCGGTTGGGCCAGTACCCGACGGCGAGGTCCGTGTAAGAAGAGCCGAGGGCCGCTTCCTCGGCCAGGAGGCCGGCGAGGCGGCGGCGGTTGGCTTCGTAGGTGCTGTTAGCGGCATAGACGCCGCGGCCGACGCACTCGACGTACGGCGGCGACCCTACAAAGACGAGACGCTCCCGCACGGCGGTGGCGGTGGGAGGCAGCGATGTGGCTAGAAGGAGGAGGAGGAGGAGGAGGAGGAGGAGGAGGGGGAGAGAAAGGAGCGAGAGTTTCGTCATGGTTGTGGCTGGTGACGCCGGGTCGGCGGCAGCGGAGACGATTATTTAGCTTAACGCTGATTGCTACCGCTGGCTGGGGTTTAAGCAATTGCAACTTGCAAATGATGCAGTGGAGACGACTTTGACCACCGGACGGATACAATTCGGTGGTCTTTGACGGGTTGGCTAGCTGCTCCACTCACTGGCATACCTATAAGGTTATTCATAGCCTAATTGTATTTTTTCATCTACTTGCACGTTAATATATACTCCGTCTACTTGTATATCATTCTGTCGGAGCGTAATTTACGGTCCAATAATTCAATAATATTATGGCACGTAAGAGGGAGGCATCAATTGATCAACAGTGTGAACACATTTTGCATTTTTCTCTGTTGTGGAATCATATCTATAACAACTATATAATTGATACCCACTAACAATTCATGCAGCAATTCTATTTGCTCTCAGCTATCCACGTCATCTCCCACCCTCGAAAGCCGAGCCAATCCCGCTGACGACGCCTCCGCCTGCCCACCACCGCACCCTCAACTCCCCACCGCACCACCCCCTCGCCTTCTCCACCGCCACACCCTCGCCTTCTCCACCCGCCGCCTCCCCACCCGCCACCCCTTTGCTCCCCCACCCGCCGGCCTCCCGACCGCGCCACCTCCTCCAGCCCTCCCCGCTGCCGCCGCCTCACCTCCTCCCGCCTCCGCTTGCCCGCCACTATAAATCGCATCGTCAAGCCGAAGCTCCTCCGCCAATCTTCGTCGCCATCCCGCCATCCGTGAATCCGATTGAGGAGGAGGAGATAGAGAGAGGGCGAGGGGACGGACCGTGGAGATGGCGTCGGGGCTCGCGCGGCGGGCGGCGAGAAGTGAGGGCGGCGCAGGGATCTGCGAGGTCGCTGGGCGCCGGCGGCTTGATGCCTGCGACGGCATGGTCGGTACCTCCCGTGCTGCTGGAAGGGGCCTCCCTCGGCGTGGTTGCCACCAGGGAGGAGCCGCGCGCCGGGTAACAGAACGCCGCCGCCTGGACTCCGTGTGGGGAGGAGCCATGTTGACAGGATAAGGTAGGGGCAATTTTGTCATTTCGCTTCCAATCCAATTAAGAGCAGGTGGAGGAGAGCAACGAGCCCTGCCAGCGGGTACTAATTCGATTACGAGTTTGTGATTGAAATGAATCAATCCTTACTTTATAATTAGATAGAGATTACTAGCCCTTTGTTTTTTTTGATTTTTGAGTTAGTAGCTAGACAGTCATATTATTTTATACAAAACTGTGGCGAAGTTCCAAATCTTCTGATCTCCGGATCAAACAAGGGCGGAATGGAGTAGATAGAGAGAGGGGCGAGGGGACGGACCGTGGAGATGGCGTCGGGGCTCGCGCGGCGGGCGGCGAGAAGTGAGGGCGGCGCAGGGATCTGCGAGGTCGCTGGGCGCCGGCGGCTTGATGCCTGCGACGGCATGGTCGGTACCTCCCGTGCTGCTGGAAGGGGCCTCCCTCGGCGTGGTTGCCACCAGGGAGGAGCCGCGCGCCGGGTAACAGAACGCCGCCGCCTGGACTCCGTGTGGGGAGGAGCCATGTTGACAGGATAAGGTAGGGGGCAATTTTGTCATTTCGCATTCCAATCCAATTAAGAGGCAGGTGGAGGAGAGCAACGAGCCCTGCTCCAGCGGGTACTAATTCGATTACGAGTTTGTGATTGAAATGTTTATGCTGGGTGAAGATTGTGATTTATTTTAATTTGCGTCCGGAGCATGAATCAACATTTTTGATCTGCAGGGAGGTAAGATTGTTGGTATACTAACCAAGTTGGTAAGTAAGGTAATTACATTTGGGAGAAAATTTAGATACCATATTTCAGACTTCAGAATGATTGGGATAATGTTGAATGATAAGTTTTACGTGTGCATGTGAAATGGTTGCAGGATGGAAAAAGGATAGACTAAATAATTTAGCTTCACGCCAGGTTGAAAACTTAATGCATCAAATAATTATATAAATTTAAGTAAAATATCCCGCAGCAATGCGCGGGGAATTTACCTAGTATTAACTAGTAAATGTGCCCGTGTGCTACGGGATTTTTTAAAATATATGGTATATATTTTTAGACAAAATATTGAATGTTTATATTTTTTTTGTTGAGCATTAGCTTTTTATAGAATGTTTGTATAAACTCATATGATTATCTCTTTTTTCCATTACCCAGTAATCGGACTGACAGATAACATCAGTAATCGTACTGACAGACAATATTTCATCACGTTCATAGCTCACATATGTAACGCCTTTCCTCCTCGTTACAATGAGTTGCATTTATTTCTGAAGAAAAACTCGTAGGTTTTTATATCATTGTGCTCATAGATCGGCTGTATATTTTTTGCTAATTAAGCTTGTATTTTAATTCGTTTGTTTTTTTTTTGAGGAGATTTTAATTCGTTTGTTGGCTATTTAATTTGCTCATGAGCTTTACGAGTTGAGAATAGCCCAGCAGGTCAGCCTCATTAGATGTAGGCCCACGAGTGCTTTTGAGCCCGCGTAGCCCAGCTGCTTCAACAAGTCAAGTCCAATAGCTGCTTTCTAGTTTCAACATCTCCTTCCTGCCGCCGTCTTCTCCTTCCTTATATTGCGCCGCCGGCGGACACAACAAGAATGCCCCATGCCCAAGCTGGATTCGGCGTGTCAGCGGCTCTACGCCATCCTCCTCCATACTTTGTAGCCTGTGTGTGCGGTGCTGTAGTTGGCATTTGGATCCCTGCAAGGGGAACCTGGCGCGGCGTGGTTGGACCGCCGGAACCCTACGGCGCTAGCTCGCCGCTTGGAGGCAGTTTCGGCCTTTCGCGTGGGGGAGTGGAACGAGGTGGCTTGGGAGCCGAACGGAGGCAATCGCAGAGTTAGTCATCTCGTGGGCCGAAACAAGAAAACATTACTAACTTGGATGTCGGCTCGGCGCCGGTGAAGAACGGCGTGAGCTGGACGAACCTGCGGAACCGAACGGGGAGGAGCGCCGCGGCCGCCGCCGCGTCGGAGAAGCGGGCGTTCATGTGGTGCGCGAGGGCGCCGGCCGCCGACTCGCCGGCCACGAAAGCGCGGATCACGTCGGCGCGCGCGGCGAGCCAGGGGTCGGTGCCGGCGGGGTCGCTGCGTGTCTTATTCCATTGGACTGCGGGTTAATTCTTAAAAATTTGAGGGGTTTTTCTGTAAAATTGTGACGTACCGCTGAATCAATCCTTACTTTATAATTAGATAGAGATTACTAGCCCTTTGTTTTTTTTGATTTTTGAGTTAGTAGCTAGACAGTCATATTATTTTATACAAAACTGTGGCGAAGTTCCAAATCTTCTGATCTCCGGATCAAACAAGGGCGGAATGCATGCAAATATCATGCAAGAAAAGAAAATTAACATACTCCCTCCAGTTCATATTAGAAGTCATTTTAAATAAGGTTTGAGTCAAACATTAAGATTATAAATCATAAATAACATTTAAGTCGTTGAGTTTGGAAATGTGAAAATTATATAAATAGATTGGTCTTGAAAATTACTTTCATAAATATTATATATATATATAACTTTTCAAAAAATATTTTTATAGAAAAGAAAAATCAGTGGTTTGGTAACCGCGTCGCTGTCCTAAACGACTTCTAATATGAATCGGATGGAGTACTTTTAACGGTGTCACGGTTACAAAACGTCACTATTTTGAACATTTAGTCCGGTTGGTTGACCTATTAGCTTGGCTTATCAGCAGCCAGCCAGCGGTATTTTTCTCTCAGCACAAATCAGTACCAACCACCAGCCAACCAGCAATATTTTTCTCTCAGCACAAATCGACATCACCGACCAACCACCAACCAAACAACAGGCCGAATAATGCCGTGTCCAAGTTGCAACACTTTAATCGCCAGATGAGAGGGGTGTAGAATGCCTGCATTATGTAAGAGGAACAAAGTAAATATGCTGGTCCAAGTCCAAGTACTCCAAGTTAGAGAATTTTTTTAAGGATGCTTTGGGCAAAAAATAAATTCAAATTGTTTTGACCGAGTTGGAATATTTAGCATTTTATATTGTTATTAGACCATCTACAACTTAAACTATCCACTTCTAGAAGATAAGGACCTGCATTCCAGAAAAACTATATGAACCGTACAGGAGGGTGCTCTGTTTAGGATGAGATATGGGGGGATTTCTTGTGCTTAAATTGGGGACTTACATCATACTGCCTCTTTTCCGGCTGCGCCATTCCTGCAGTAGCAAGAAGAAGAGCCAACCAAATCCAATTGCTTGAAATATTAATCCCGAAGCCAAGACTTGCATCAGTATGCTTCTTCCTTCTGAAATGCGATGCACAAAACCTCAATTTAAATCATACATACATATAAGTGAACATATTTTCTTAAATTACAGGTGATCGAGCAAATTTGAGGCACATGGCAAGAAAGAAAGCAAATTCATATTTTGGTTCAGATAAACATTTTTATGTTACAGGGGAGACAAGCGGCGAGTAAAATTAGTAGCTGTCATAAATGGGAAAAATCAGAAATGTTTCTGTGGACGATTGAAGGCAGTTGTAGAGAAGTGTAGAACTTACGGTAGACGCGACCAGGCCCAACATTCCCCAGGATGCGGAACTCGCTGATTTGGATACTGCAGTTGCGACTGGACACGAAGGCCTCCCTGTGGTACGGGCACGTTCTCTCCGCCTCGAGGAAGGCCCCGGCGACGCAGGCGGCGCAGGAGGCGGCGCAGGAGGGGTCCGTGTAAGAAGAGCCGTGGGCGGCTGCCTCGGCCAGGAGGCCGGCGAGGCGGCGGCGGTTGGCTTCGTAGGTGCTGTTAGCGGCGTAGACGCCGTGGCCGAAGCACTGGACGTACGGCCGCGACCCTTCAGAGACGATACGCACCGGCACGGTGGAGGCGGTGGGAGGCAGCGACGTGGTTAGGAGGAGGAGGATGGGGAGAGAAAGGAGCGAGAGTCTCGTCATGGTTGTGGCTGGTGACGCCGGGTCGGCGGCAATGGAGAGGATTATTTAGCTGCTTATTATGGTCATATATGGAGTTGGAACGTTGATTGCTACACAGCTGGGGTGTAGCAATTGCAAGTGTTGCTGTGGAGACGACTGGAGTACTGGACGGCGACTTTGACCACCGGACGGATGCAGTCGTCTTTGGCAGGCTGGCTACCTGCTCCACTCACTGGCATACGTATTGGTTATTCATAGCCACATTGTATTTTTTTTTCATCAACATGCACGTTAACATATACTCCGTGTCCTTGTATATCATTCTGTCGGAGCGTAATTTACGGTCCAATAATTCAATATGGCACGTAAGAGGCCAGCAGGAGGCATCAATCAATAGTGTGAACACATTTTGCATTTGTGCTCGGTTGTGGAATTATATATATTATTCATCACTAGTCCTTTATTTTTTTCCCTTTTGGGTTAGTAGCTAGACAGTCATATTTTTTTATATACAAAAATGTGAAGAAGATGCAAAACTTCTGATCTCCATATCAAACAGGGGTTGAATGCCTGCGTCATGCAGTAAAAGAAAATTCACTTACTTTTAAGGGTGTCACAGTTAGAAAACGTCCCTATTTTGAACATTTAGTCAGGTAGGTTGTCATATTATTGTTACACCAAAGAATTCAAGTTTTTTTTTATGATGAAAAGAAAGTAAGGGCCCGTGTTCTACAGATTTCACATACTTTTCAAGTAGATCAGTACACAGATTGGTGGGAAAATTCTTGCGCGTTGAAAGTGGTACCTTACATGATTATTGTGCTTCTTTTCCGGTCACTCCATTCTTCTAGTAGCACAAGAAGAAAATCCATACAAATTAAACCCAATTACTTGAAGCATCAGTCCTGAAGCCAAGTCGTGTTTATCTATCTATACTATAAGGATCCAGTAGAATTGAAACTTTTGTTACCTGGAAAAAACTTTCCCACCCCTCACAGAGGCCCCACCTATCATGCCTTTTGTCGACAAAAAAAGCAGAACAAAAAAATTATATTGAGGACGGGTGAGTCCACCTCCTTCCAATATTATTTTATCACCACGGCGTAGGTTACCCACCCATATATCCAACGCCCAAAATAACATGTCCACAAATCATTATATAACAAAACCAGAAGGCGTGGACTCTTCAAACCGTGATAATAAAATCATACAAATAAAGATGCAACCCCTGATTGGAACCCTCGACGCCGGCCATTGGGACGCCAAGGCTCCCCTCGGCTGCATCATCCTCGTCACCCAGGCCTCTTCCCCCACGGTACAAGCTGTACCCTGAAAAATCTATTCTTTCGCAACTGCATCACGATGCCTTGCCCGCCTAGCGCATCCACATCCTTTTGTGCCCTAGGGCTCTGCAGTATACGATGCCTACGCCCCCAAATTAAAAGCTGCCGCCGCTGCACCACACGCCGAGCACTCCGCGTCTTCCAAAATCTCATCTGCTGTCGAATCATCACTAGGGAAGTTCAACACGTAAGATCGATCTGCAAGGCGTCCTTGCCGAGATTGGTCTCCGGCCGTCACGTTGGGTCACATGTCACCGTGTTCGCCGCCGTCGTTCATCGGATGCCGTAGGTAAGATATCAATATCATCATGTTTCTCCTTCGGTCCTGTTTCTGTTTTGAATCTCATCCGTGTCCCTAACTTTCCAGTCTGCCGGTCATGCATCATGATGCCAATCTTCCTTGTTTTTCTAGCTGACGTATTTAATTACGTAATTGTTCTGTTTGCTGCTGCCTCCGCTTGATCCGAGTTGCCGTGCGCCGTCGCTATGCATGCGCCTGTGCAGCCGAGCTACCTCGGCACATTGCATGCCACTGTGCCCCGGCGTGAGCCGCCAGTCCGCCACCGCACCCGGCACCTCTCGTCCGCCGCGATGCGGCAGGGCCAGCAGCTGCGCCGCGTGTGCTCCATCATATGTCCGTGCGTCCTTGCCGCAGTGCCCCGGCCATGCACCACTGCCGAGCAAGCTAATAGCCCAAGAGTTATATGTTGTTTCAAGCCAAGGGAACACTGATCCATTTTATGCACGCCAGTCCAATGTCTCCTGTACAGAAGCTAATAACAACAAGAGGACTCTTTTTTTCTTACCCACCGAGTGTACCATGACGGTAACATGCAATGTCCATAAAAAGAGCACGGCAGCACGATCCCTGTTTAGGGTACGTCGGTTCGACGTCATCAGGTTCGGAAGGCGCCGGCGCCGCCGACCACCGACCAAGACGTCGTCCCGCCCGACCACGGGGGGGGGGGGGGGGGGCGCCGGCACCCCCAAGGAGTGATTTGGGAGTCTTCAACCCGGGGTACGCTTCCCCGCGGGAAGGACGCCCGACCTACCTACGTCGGGCAGATTTCCCGGGAAAGAAGAGGGGATCCCGGCGGGGGAGTCAGGCTCCCAAAGGAGCCCCAAATGATCATGATCTGCTGATGTCTATGTATATGGTATAATTAATTCAGCCCATTAAGGTAGTCTTTGCGGTGGCTAAAACAGAGGATGTGAATCGACGTTCAACGATGGCCGGTGCTCCTATTGTATGGGTATCCAGCTATTCCGCCTTCCATCACGCGGCCTCCCAGGAGACAGGCCGCCGCCACGCTGCACGCCGTGGCATGCCGCCTTGCCGCTTACCACCCGCTGCCGCGGCCGTCTGCCGGACGCCGGACGCTGCCAGTTGCCGATTGTCTGCCGGACCGCCGGACGTCTGCTGATTGCCGCTGCTGCAATACGTAAATGAGGTAATACACATCTATTGATAATCTTATCTAATTAAATCAATAATTACTAAAATTTTTCTTTTTATTTTAAATAACTAGCAAGAACGCACGTGTGACACACACGTTTAATAAAAATGACCTTTTTAGTAACGATGAGGAGTACCATTCTACACAAGCGTATATTTTTTTCACGGACTGTTTAGTCAAACTCTTCCAGACAGGAGGGGTAATGTTTCAATGATTTGTGGGTCCGTCGATCCTCGAAAGTTTTAGATCTTTGTACTCTAATAAAATAATAGATATAAATATGAAGAAGAGAAAGATAATTCATAGTTTTTTTAAGCCGGTTGGTTTAGCTGCTAATTGTATTGAACAGAAATCGAGTAACAAATGTGGAAGAAGAAATAGAACCTTCTAACATGGAAAGAAGGGAAACTCCAAATGATCATGTAGAAAATAATATTAATTATAGTAATGCTGAGTCTGAACCATTTGTTGTCGAGGTTGTCAAGCGGCCCGATGCTACTTTTCTTTGTCTATTGCCCCTCTATGATGGATCAATTCCTGGCTCCGCCCCTGCCGATGAGCGCACTGGTCATGGACACCCACAGCACGGCCGGACGGGCTCCCTGATCGACGCCAGCGTGTACGTCCCCTGTCCGGCACTAATGATGATAACAGTATTGCAAAATATCTTACATAAAAACCAGATGCGGGAATTGATGTCAGGTAAAAAAGTATAAGCACTGAAAAACTTGTCTAATGAGGGTGTGACTCTATTCACCACGGTACTAATTGTCATATTCCTACTTCCTAAGTTCCTAGCTCAAAGAAAAAAAAAGGGTCATGTTTCTTAAATGGTTTGATCAGCTTGAATATACATGGCTTGGAGGCGGGATTTAGCAAATAAATCACGTGGTATTTAGTTTCTACAAGCTTTTTGTGCAATCCAAGTATTTTTCGTGATTGGTGGCCTTGTTTGGGTAGTCATGTTTTCTTAGCTTTGCTCCAATAGGATCTATATATAAATTTCTTTGAAAAGGGCCTTAATGAACCGGAGCTAAAACCAATTTGAGTATATACCTTATGAAATTCAATAATATTTGAAAAGATAAAATTCTTGTTTACTATATTTTTTTTCACCGGTCAGGCTCTTTTTTCATCAAACCACGCTTGACGAAATAGTCCAAACCCAGGACTACTCATCATCGAAATATATAGGAACCAAAGGTGATATGTCAAGTGTGAACACAGTACTCATATCGTCAAAACAGCAACGCCGTGATCACCAACATAACGAAGGTAGCACGCGTATGTCGCATGGCCATATATACTAAGCAATCCTGATCTATAGCCTATATTTCTTTGTATTGTATCCATAAATTATAAGTTTGTTTTGTTTCATACTGCTCATCCATTAAATTACTGTTAGAATTTTATGAAACTATGAAATTTGTAGAATTTAACTTATCAAATACTTAGGATACTCTATTTTGAAAATTTTCTAACGTAAGAAGGTGAAATTCAATCCAATTTGAAAAGATAAAATTCTTGTTTATTAAGTTTTTCTAATACACGCGCGACACTCTACTAGTTAACTATATGTTTTCTCCAGAAAAATAATTACACAAAAACCTCAATACAAAGCATTGCTGAAATTTGTTTGTACGGTAAATGTTTGAATGAAAACATTTGAATGCATATGACAATAAATTTGAGGCATGCATCATATGATGAAGTTTAGATAGCATTATTTTTTGCATGTTTATTTAATAAATTCTGGTTAGTATGCTTTCGCTCCTGCTTTGCATAAAATCTTTGTTGGGGGCAAAGAGGCGTTATATTAACTTGGTTTGAACTGCTTTAAATTTCCAATGTGAAGCTTGTACACCGTCATTTAAAGGCACTTTCAGAAGAATTTCCTTTTATAGGAGTACAATTTATGCTGTTGGACCATTCAGTTTTCACGAATTTTGAAAAGACATATATTAAAGCAGTGGTGAAAAGTCATCGTTGATAATTTGACCCAAAATTGAGTGTAATCTAGTACTGGATGTGTAATCTAGTATGTTGATGGATGAATGGAGCTAGTGTTGGGAGTACACAGAGTCGCATTTTTTATTACATGGACCAAAAAGTTTATATCACTGCAAATTCAGATTAGCAATGGTAACACTAACCACATGCATGTAACATAGGTGAAACAATAATTGTCATATATATATCATCCTTCACACAGTGAGGCATGCCTTCGAAGCTTGAGTAGCACGTTCCGTGAAGTTCCTAAATTCCACCAGTTCTTGCTCCGACATATAGCGTGTCAGCTCCTTATTAATACGTTGGAGAAAGTCAAGAGGTGATGCAAAATCCCAATCGGCTGCAAATTCTGAAAACATATACCATTTCTAAGTGTCCATCATCTCTTGTTCACCACATGATAGACAGGTAACATCATCCTTATTTTTGTCGATATGTTTGCTAGATTATATCCCCTCAGCAATTCGTTCATAGACAAAAGTGAAAAGAAGAAGAATTCCACCCTAGGTAGAATATGAATCTTATATAAAGGAGCAAAACAGGAGTGATTCGTTACTTCAAAAAAAAAAACAGGAGTGATTCCCTTACACTTGATAACTGAATACAAATATTGAGACTTGGGAGTCAGAGTATACTACCCTGATTGATTTGTTCAAGCAAGTTCCATTATAAGCAATCTACCTCATGATGATTTAGCTTAACGATATGAACAATTTAAACTATATATATCCCAATTACCAGCAGCTGTGCTATCTGCTGATTCACAATAATAACCGATAATATAATATAATTACTCATTCCCGTAATCACTGAATAGCTGAACTAGGTTTTCCTAGCAAATAAAGCCCTCCCAAAACTCAACTCAACCCCCTTTATGCGCTTAATTCCTATCTGTAATCTATAGCTAAAAATTTGATATCATTGCTAGTACTAAACGAGTCCTCAGAATTTTTTTTTCACGACCGTGCCTGAGCACGCATTTAATTAAGAAGAACGAGTCCTCAGAATTCAGAGGCATTTGTTCAAACTGTAGCACAGGAGGACCTAATGGGATTTACAATTATACATATAGATGGAGAAAGATGACTTACGCCCGGGGCTACCGAGGCCCAAGCTCTGCTCCCTCTGCTAAACGTCGTGGTAGCTGACGCTGCACTCGCCGCCGTCAACCACGACCATGGCCTGCCTGTGGTACGGGCACAGCAGTTGCGCCCCCCGGAAGGCCCGCGTGATGCAGGCGCCGCAGTCCGACGGCCAGCCGGCGTCCGGGCGCCAGTAGCAGTAGGCTGAAGCGGCGACGTTGTCGGGGCGTTCGCCGGCGTGGTTGCCGGGGGAGCACCTGCAGGAGGACGCGTTTGCTTGGGCGGGGACGGTGGCCGCAAGGAGCCGCAGGTTGGCTTCGTAGGCGCTGCCGGGAGCGTACATGCCCTGCGCCCCGCACTTGTGGCCGGGCGACGGGGCCGGGCGGCGGTAATCAGCGGCGGTGGTGGTGGCCTTCGCGGTCAATGCCACCGGGAGGAGCGCGAGCGCGAAGAGGGCGGTGGCGCGAGCGCAAGCCATCGTCGTAGGACAGCGATTGGTAACGTGTACTAATAAGCTGATTGTTTGACCACTGACTATATAGCGGTACAGTTCGTTGAGGAGTCGACAACGACATCAGCCAACTGCAAAACATGTTGATTGGCTTTCTGTAACCCGCTCGAGCTCGAGCTGCTATGCGCTTTCGGTAGTCAAAGTCAGTAGTCGATCCGAAATCTGGACGTACGTGGAAGCATAAACTCCACGGTCAGGTTGGACCCTTGGACTTGACCATCGGTTGTGCGCCTTTCATTTTCTCTAGTGAAGCCGACGAAATTGCAAAGTTTCATTTTGTTTTTTTCATTCAAAGAAATGCTCGAGTTTGGAAAATTAAATATTTGGACATTATAAATGTTCTATATAGTACTACCTCCGTCCAAATTACTAGTCGTTGTTGACTTTTTCTCGTAACGTTTGACCATTCGTCTTATTTAAAAAATTTCGCAAGTGTCATTTATTTAATTTGTGGCTTACTTTATCATCACCTATACTTTAGGTATAACTTATTTTTTCATATATTTGGATAAAATTTTTAAATAAGACGAATGGTCAAACGTCGTGAGAAAAAGTCAACAGCGACTAGTAATTTGGGATGGAGGTAGTATACAACATTCACCTGCCGGCCTATAGCTCAATCAATTGCTTGGTGTTTCGAAGGAAAGGAAGGATAAGTTCAGAAGTCACCACTTGGAAGCCTGTTTACAATTTTTTTAATTTTATTGAAACAATGAAATATATATAATCATAATTTAATTTAAATTTATAAAATTACTTTACCAAAATTATTGTTTTGCGCTCCGATGAAAATGACTAAATTTTGGCACAAATTTGAATCCTATGACGAGTGCTTTGTTAGAACAAGGGATGAATAAAGCACTCGTCACAGGATATGGTAGACTGGTTTTTTGATTAAGGATTAAAATCCAGCTCTATATCCACAAGTGGATATATACAGCCAAAGAGTACAACAGAGCACTTAGGCTCTAAACCTCACACCGAGATAAAGAAAACAAAAACAAGCACTACTACAAAGGAGAAGAAGACTAAGCTTCTAACTCATACACCAACCACGCCTAGAAGCTACCTACGTCCAACAAAACAAACCACCAAAGTGAAGCAGGTCCCAAGACTTCCAAAGCGACGCCCCAAGAGAAACCGGCGTCCCGCCGTCGTCGCTCCCCCGAAGAGCCGGAGAAAGGTTTTCACCAAGAAGCCAAAGACCAAGCAGGAAGCATCTCAACAAAACGCCTCCAAGGAGGACAACGACACCCGAAGACGCCGCCGTTGTTGACACCGACACCAAGCCGGGAAGGCTTTCGCCCGACACTTCGTCCCAATGCCGACCCGACGATGAAGAAAAGAGATGGACCACAACACCGGCCGCGACCATCAGGAGCGCGAGGGGCAAGCACTTAGGCTTCCCTCAACCCATCCGACGACCAAAGGCACGAGAGTTGCGACACCCTTCCCTGCATGCAGGATGACACACCGACTGGAAGAGCCCAAATCTTCATCAGGAGACGCCGAAGGATGGAAGTAGCCCGCAGCAGCTGCCAACCCCCACCGCCGACACCGCACTACGACGAACCTCCGCTGCACTTAGGCCACGAAAAAGGTCCCGCGGGCCGCCGCACAAGGCCGCCGCCGCCACCGGGCCCATGCGGGGGCAAGGCGGCGACCGAGCAGCCCCTACCGGACGCTCGCCGCCCCGCCGGCCGCCCGGGGCTCCGCCGGCCCGTGAAGCCGTAGATCCGGCCGCCGCCACGCCATGGAAGGCGCCGCCGCGAGATCCGCGCGCGGGTGCAAGGGAACCGCCACGCCGGCGGCGGCGAGGTGGGGGGAAGGGAGGGAGGTGGTCGGCGGCGGCGCCTAGGGCCGGCCGCCCGAGTCGCCCAGGGAGGGGGCGACGCGGGCGCGGGAGGGGCGGGATTAGCCGTCTGGTACTGGTTGACATCAGGAAGCTGTCGTCGACTGCCAATGTTCGACAATGAGTCAGCATTAGCTGCCCCCGAATATTGGTAAAAATGCCATCAAGCACGTACATCTTAGGGATGAATCAATCAAAATAGGAACTTCACATGTTGATCTTGGAATTGACCATTGGCACTCCCTTTAGAAATAATGTAAGTGGATTTATCCACGAATTGAACCTGCATACACATAGTTTTTAGCGCTTTCTCAAAAGCCATAAAAGGATAGCATATAAACAGTTTTGTGGACAAACACACACACATCCCTACACCCCGCAATATAGTGACAACTAACAAGGCTATCTATCTACCATTTGGAGGTGAGCTAGTAATATCATTTATGCTGTTGGGATCCTCCAATTCAAGCTGGTGCAGATCCCCTTTGTCTGTCGCTCTTATGTTGAAGTAAGCCGGTTGTTTTGGGTCAGGCAAGCTTATGCTCTCGTTCATAAGCAGTGAGGTAACCTCTGTCATTGTAGGACGATCAACCGCATTGTCTTGCACGCATGTCAAAGCGATATTGATGAATCTCATTATCTCCATGTCTGGATGCTTGATGTTTAAACAAGGATCAATAACTTCGAACCATTTTTCCTTTTTCCATAGCAGCCACACCTTAAAAAGAGGAAATTAGTTAAAAAAAAATAGTATTTTTTGAAAAACAAAACATATTGTTACTAACAAGTTCAAAGAAGTACACAACACCATAAAATTTCGATTGCCTAGAAGAATATTTGCAAATGATATATGCTAATTGCTATATATAATTATGGTGTATAAGAAAGTTTCGAGTTACAAGCAGGTTATATGTTACTGTTGAGGCATATGTGTTTTGTTTTTGTGCATGGAATGAAAAGGACTGAAATTTCACTCACATATCCAATAAGATTGGGAAAATTTCCACTTTGGTGGAAACCAACGTTTCTTTTACCAGTAATTATCTCTAGGAGCAATACACCAAAGCTGAAAACATCAGACTTGATTGAGAACAGGCCTTCTGAAGCATATTCTGGAGCCATATAACCACTGGATGGAGAAATAAATTTCTTGGAGTTAGTGATTGTGAAAGAAAAGCGAATCTTTGTGTCTGATCAGTCATTGAATACTATAACTGATCTAAATTCTTACTGTGTCCCCACAACTCTGCTTGTATTTGCATGGGTTTGGTTTGACCCAAATATTCTAGCAAGGCCAAAGTCTGATATCTTTGGGCTCATATTACCATCTAAGAGGATATTGCTCGCTTTCAAGTCCCTATGTATAACCCGCAGACGTGAGTGCTTGTGGAGGTAGAGTAATCCTTGAGCGATCCCTTCAATTATATGGCGCCTCCTATTCCAGTCCAGTAACATGCCTCTTGTTGTATCTACATACATGTGACAAAAAAACAAAACTTAGATAAGTGTATATAGTGATTAAGTTTAAAACCAGAATGAACCTGAGCAATAATAGTAGGAAAGGATATGTATAACATGCCAAATATAAAGAAGTCTAAGCTTTTGTTCGGCATGTATTCATATATCAGTATCTTCTCTTCTCCTTGAATGCAGCACCCGAGGAGTCTCACTAAGTTCATGTGCTGAAGCTTTGCAATAAGATGAATCTCAGTCTTGAACTCATTTAAACCTTGTCCTGAATGCGGGTTTAGTCTTTTAACTGCTATCTCGAGCCCATTTGGTAATTGTCCCTGAAAGGGTTCAATAATTGAAGTTTCAGTTGTTCTTGCATATTGTCCCTTTCAGTAACTTACAATGGAACTAATTGTTCTCTTTTTTTGTTGACCATTAGTAAGAAGAAAAGTTACATATTTGAGCAAAAAAAGGTCATCTGATACAAATTGAGCAAGTATTCGTTCCTTGATTAATTGTACAGCTTTATGTTTTTTTGTAAGTACTGCAAGAGTTACGATGTTGTTAGTCAGTACCAATTTCAATTCAGTTCCTTTCCGACGTTGGAGACACATACAAGTCCACATGGTCAATAATTTTTGCAAAGGAAAGAAAAACAGCACAATCATTGTAGATTGTTTTGTACATATGTACTCCATCCGTTCCAAATTGTAGTTTGTTTTGGCATTTATGGATACATAGGTTTTGCTATGCACCCAGATATATGCTACATCTAGATTCATAGTAAAAACTATGTATCTAACAAATCCAAAACGAACTATAATTTGAAACAGATGGAGTAATTTATATTTTTATTATCATTTTTTGGTTAACCATATTCTACGTATATCCACCATCCAAGGTAATTTGGTTGCAAAGATTAGTACAACTGCCTATAGGTGGTCTGTTGGTGACGGGGAGAGAGAGAGCATCCGAGATATGCAATTAGTTAATTCCTAGCGTGAACAGAGGAAGGTTGATATTAGGCATGAACATGAGGATTTTATGTTATACTTTTTGTATGGAGACAATAATAATTGGATCATTGAATCTATGTTTTTTTTTGTGATTTCCTATGGAGCACACACTACACTCACAAAACTGTAAGCCTACAAATTGTAGCATTATAAGGGCTTGCATTTGATGTAGACCATCAGGGCCCTAGAGATAGTTCTGTATATTTCCAATTCTGATAAGTAGTGATAATACAAGAAGTTGAGGTCTTTTAGTAATAATATGCAAATAGGCATGCAAACCATTTTACCTTGTAGACTCGACCAAAGCCCCCCTCTCCAAGTTTGTTTCCATCTGAAAAGTTGTTTGTAGCATCTGCTATCTGGGAAAACTCAAACGTAGAGAATTCAGAGCTACCATCTTCCATCCTCCAGATGCTCACAGGTCCCTGTTGTGACTGTGAATTATTGTGTCCTGACACACAGTTAATGCCATTAGAGATCTATCATTCCAGAAAGAGGAAATTTCATTGCAGCAGGTTCTCTCGCAGGAAACTGGCCAGTAGAGCTTGCTCTCAGGCAGGAGACTCGGATTCAAAGTCCTGTTTCCATCTTAATAATCTTTATCTAATAATAAAGCAAGTAATGTTTGGTCCTTTCCTCTCAAAATGCTAGCAGGTGAGCCTTACATGTCTGTTTTTATAATCACATCCATTACAGAGACCAAGTACGAGTACAATACGTCGAAATTAAATTAAAGCACAAGAGAAAAGAAGAAATAAATCTATATGAACCAGGACCGGTTAAATCTCTCAATACATATTCATATAGTCTATGTCCGTTGCAACGCACAGGCACGTTTGCTAGTAAATATAATAAATCAAACCGGGGAGATCGTACAAGGATGAAACTTATAGGCCCATCATTCATCAACTTAAACATGTCCTTAATAATCTTGCAACGAAGTGTTACTTGGGCCCGTGAAAAAAAAGAGATTGTGACTGTCAGGTCATGATCACTATGTTTGTCATTCGGCAATTCTGGATCACAAGATAACCCAGGTAAACCTGCATACATTTAATCTACTGCCATCAACACTACCAGTGAGTGGCTCTGGTGGTATGGATTTTTCATGGATCTACCTACCGATTTTCGAATATATAGACGGATTTTTCACCTTTTGACGTACTATGTACTCTGTTTGCTGGCTTGTTTAGAAGCCGGTGCAATGTAACACCCTTGTTTCTACAAAAATCACGGGCGACCTTAAGTGGCACTTTCAGAAAATCATAAGGGTTGGTGATGCCTAAAGATGACAAAACAAAAGGGTTCCTTACTCTGGTCTGCACATCTTGATCGAGTCCACATAAAGGCAGCAAAGATGGAAGAGAGCACAAGTATGAGAGAAACAGTCACTGTGATTATCCAAATCTTTCTCTTGGTTCCTGCACATGACGATTCGTAGTTTAGTACGACATATATAATGAACGTACACAATGGTTTTTGATAGAATATGGAACAGCATTCGCTACAATATATCAAAAGAGCATTCTCTTGCAGGATAGTTAAAGAAAAGAGCAGATCAACGGCTGTAAAGAAATAAATGTCTGGGAGGCCCATACACGCGCAAGTCAAGTCACGCGATAGATGCTTTTCTTTTGAAGTCAAGTCACCATTTTTTTAATCCGGTACTAAATAGTCGGAGAGCATTAGTACTAAGTCAAAATACCACCTGGTTAGTACCACAAACTTGAGCCCAGTATTAATTCTATCATTAGTACCGGGCCAGTGCAAGGTGGACGTTTGATGACTACAGTCTTTTTATCTTTATACAAAATTTATACTATCATGAAAACTTTTTTAAAAAATATAACAATATACTTTTTATATATAATTAATTTGACTGGTTTGAATATATAAATGGCCAAATTAAACTTGAGGAAGCCTGCCGCCACGGATATTTGTTTATAAGAAAACATAGAGAATGTAATTTGAATTTACTTTGAGTAATGCCCCTAACTCTAATTTCTGTTTTTGGGTTTCACCTCTAGCCTACCCCAACTTGTTTGGGACTAAAGGCTATGTTGTTATTGTTGTTGTTGTTGTTGTTGTTGTTTGAGTAATGCATTTTATAATTTGCATATAATTTATTTCTGAAATACCCACTATAACGGGTGCGTGTGGCACGAATCCGGCCGACATGGCAATGTAAAAAATTGTCCCAGTTTTAGCTACAAATGGGTTATGATATATAAAGCAAAGCTAGCTTCAGTCCCAGACTCCTAGAGTCCTAGTAGTTAGGGACAAAAACCGGGAGAGAAATCATCATTCACTCCAGGTTCTCAAATGGTATCAGTATCACTCCTAGCCACAGTTTTATTACTTTACTATTGTGATGTGGTGCTACGACCTGAAAATGAAAACTTGCTCATTCTGTTGTGAGGACCATGTGTGTCCGAGGGACCGAGGGGATGGTCGCTTCCTAATGATGATGATGAGTGATTGACAATGTTGTGTGGACTAACGTACGCCTTGGCTCAAGTATTGCAGATGCAGAATGCAGTTTGGTTTGCATTGGTGCAGGTGAAGAACAAGTGTAAATGGTCTTTTGCCGGAGCAGTTTCTCAGGAGTGGAGAGACAAGTAGGCTTGGTTCGAAGGACCCGGTGGCTGATGGGATCAAGTGCGGTTCACATGGTGCAAGAACAAGAGAGGCAACATGAAGGAAGATGATCTGAGCTGGTACATTGGGCACGGCCGAGTCAAGGAACGAGGCAAGACCGAATAGATCGTCCGGGTGCCGGAGGTAAATGGCTTGGCGTGCTTGAAGCTTGGAATGGAGGCTGGACCAAGTACGTGGGATTTGTTGGTTTGACCACAAAACCAGCGGAGGAGGGTTTCTTGGTTTGGGCCACAAAACCAAGTCCGAAGACCTGGCGTGGGAGAAGCGGTCTGACCGGTTTCTGAAATCCGGTCTGACCTGTTTTTGGAATCCGGTCTGACCGTTTCCCAAACCAGTCCGACCGGCTTTAGTCTGCGTGTCGGGAAGCTTCAAAGCGGAGGACACGCGGCTTGATTGTGGAGGTTGTCTCAGAGGGAAGCAACTCTAGATGGATACGTGCCTAGCCAGAGGATAAATATCTATAACTTCTAGTTTTACCCTTAAGGGCGTGTATCTCCTAGTTAAGTTATAGGGGTAGTTTAGCCTTTCATTGGCGGCCATATATACTCACCTTATGGGAGTTGGCAGCCATCTCTTGGAACTCTAGTTCATTTGCTCTTTGTTTTTATAGGGTAGCCATGGGCTTCATGTTGTGAGGAGGAGAGGAGATGGCTTCTCCACTTTGATTTTCTTCCACTTTCAAGTGGGTTGGATGAAGGGAGGAGGTTAGCCTTTGTAAAAAAGTTGACCTCGTTATGTGAAGAGAATTCTTGGTGGTGAATCCTTGTGTTCCTGTCCTGTCTCTCTCACATTTTTCTTTTTTGGATTTTCGAGTGATTTTCGGGGAGATTTTTGTTCATCGGATTTGAGGCCGTTCCCTGCGAGCTTTTGTTGGGGATTCACTCATGAGTCTTTGTTGATCCTGCTCTAGTGATTTGGCCTCCTCAATCCTTGATAAAAGCCTTCGATTTGGTGGATTTTGGTTGAACCCAGAAAAAGAGAGTTCATGTCTTTGATTCTCGGTTCCTCTTGATTTGGTGAGATTTGGGAGTTGATTTTGGAGCCATGATTAGTTTATGAGGTATCCAACCTTTTCTCAAAGTCTCACTTAAATCCGTAGAGCGAATCTAGAGATCGATTGATGATACGATCGAGTTTTCCTCGCGGAAAGATTTTTTTCGTGTTTGCCTGGGAAACCAGTCTGACCGATTTTGGTACTGGAGGTGCTGAGTGCTGTTCTTCATGTTTCTAGCAGGGTTTTGGTTAAGTGTTAACCTGGGTATTTTTCTTGGAGTGTTTAGAGCTTGTTTGTCAGGTTGCGGCTCTGAGTTTGGGTTTTTGGACAAAACTAGTCTGAACGGTTTGAGAAACCGGTCTGCCCGCTTTTGGTCTGTATATTGCTTCAAGCTTTGAGTGTTGTTTTTTGGTGTGCTTTGATAGTTGATTTGCTTGAAGACTTGTTTCTAGATCCAGAAGTACTTTAGTGACTTCGTGGATTTGGTAAGGAAGTGAGTTGGTCACCGACTGAAGTGATTTCGAGATATAGATTGAGTTCACTCTTTGAAGAGATTTTTTATTGGCTCCTCTTCAGTCTCCTCTCTTGTCGCTATTTCGGTCCTTCCTGTCGTAGTGTCATGTATCTCATGTTGCGTTAAAATTGCAAAACGCGTACGTAACATATAGTTACCTCTGTTACTTGGTGTACTTACGGCGGTTGTAACCAGACTGGAAGGTGGACTCAACGGCGGCGATGGTGCAGGTGATGGCCCCCCTAAACCTTGGACTCGCACCATAGCCTCGCCGATGTAGAATGGGTACACCTCGAATCGGACGTTGCACCTCACCCCTGCCACCCTCCCTCCCAGAGCTCCAGGCTGCCTGAGAGCCAAGATGTCCATGGCTTGCTTTAAGCATGCACTGCACACGGACTCTGTCAGATCGGGGACGCGGATTTTATGAGCATAGGGGTACTACCCACCCAACGTGGCACGCAGGGAAAGATGATAGGTGGACTACGCGGCCAACGCTGCCTGACGGTAATTGCAGACGGTAATCCGCACTACCGTCAAAGCAAATCGTCGGTTCGGTTGCCTCCGTGAAAAAGCAAGCGCAGGAACAGAGAGACACAAGAGTATCGGGCCGACGGCCCATACGAGGCTCGAGACAATGGCCCAAATCAGAACATAGGAAAAAAAACGAGTCCCACGAACGTTCTAAACTAACGGGCTGTATATATTACACTGATGTCTACATGTAATAAATCTAAATATTCTTTAACCTACAAAATTAGATGGCACTTCACCCTAAACCATAAATGTAAAATCGTAAACCCTCAACCTACTCTACACCCTAAACCATACACTAAACCCCGGACTCCCGACCCCAAACCCTACAACCCTACAACCCTAAACCCTAAACCCTAAACCCCAAACCCCAGACCCTAAACCCTAAACCCCCGGACCATAAACCCCGAACCCCAAACCCTATACCCTAAACCCCAAACCCCAAACCCCGGACCCTAAACCCTAAACCCTAAACCCACCCTAAACCCCAACCCCTAAACCCTAAACCCTAAACCCTAACCCTAACCCTAAACCCGGAACCCTAAAGCCCAAACCCTGGACAACCCCAAACTCTAAACCCTAATTCCTAAACCCCTAAACCCTAAACCCCGGACCCTAAATCCTACACCCTAAACCCCAAACCCCAAACCCCAAACCCCGGACTCCGGACCCTAAACCCTACACCCCAAACCCCGGACCCTACCCTAAACCCTAAACCCTAAACCCTAAACCCCGGACCATAAACCCGGAACCCTATAGCCCAAACCCCGGACAACCCTAAACCCTAAACCCTAAACCCTAATTCCTAAACCCCTAAACCCTAAACCCCGAACCCTAAATCCTACACCCACCCCAAACCCCAAACCCCGGACCCTCAACCCTAAACCCTAAACCCCAAACCCCGGACCCTAAACACTAAACCCCGAACCATAAACCCGGAACCCCAAACCGTAAACCCTAAAGGCCAAACCCCGGACCCTGAACCCTAAACCCTAAACCCCAAACCAAACCCTAAACCCTAAACCCTGGACCACCGGAACCCGAAACCGTAAACCCTAAACCCTGGACCCCGGATCCTAAACCCTAACCCTAAATCCTAAACCCCCTAAACCCTAAACCCCGGACCCTAAATCCTAAATCCCAAACCCCAGACCCCGGACCCTAAACACTAAACCATAAATCCTGAACCATAAACCCTAGACCATAAATCCTTAACCCTGAACCATAAACCCTAGACCCTAAACCCTAAACCCCAGACCATAAACCCTAAACCCTAAACCTCGGACCCTAAAACCATAAACCCTAAATACCCTAAACCCTGGACCAACCCTAAACCCCAGACCCTAGACCCTAGACACTAAACCATAAATCCTGAACCATAAACCCTAAACCATAAATCCTTAACCCTGAACCATAAACCCTAAACCCTAAACCCTAACCCTGAATTTTAAACATAACTGCAATATAAATATAAAGGTTTAGGTAGTACGATCCAGAAGGCAGCAAGCGGAGCACATGGCAGCATGACAGAACCCAACATAATCAAGAGCTGACTGTCGCATGATATCAGTATCTATAAACAATATTTCATACTGATCCCCAGGTATGAACCAATGTGTATTAGAACTGAATCCAGTTCCAGCATGAGGTCCAGTTGCTATTTCTGCGGCAGCTACTATTATGTGAAGTAACTAGTAACTACCAGATTATAGCTGTCCTGCCATTATTGTTGTTTCCACGACACCGTGAGCCTTGCGGCCTGAGCTTTTTACACGGCTGCAGCAGCGAAACCCATCGGCTGCAGCCCAAGCACAATACTCCTACTTCGTTTTTTGAACTGATGCTGATGCACAGCAATACTAGCTGCACCTGCTAGTATCGGCTGCAAGCCATCTAGCGGCTGCTGCTGCCAGCTATACTTATAAAACTTAGTAACAACTAGCCGACTATTCCTTGTGACAGACAATCAAATAAGATGTTGAATTGCCATAAATATTAAATAATGGATAGAACAACATACCGACATGATCAATGACTTACAAAACAATCAATGAATAATATCAAAATTGCACAAAATAGTTAGCAAACTCATACACATAAGACAATACGGCCAACACTAATACAAACATACCCGATTCAGTTTCCAACTCACAAACATCACCTCGACAACTACCAACATGCATACTAACACGGTCCAAAACCGATACATAAACACAACGCAATGTTACAGTGTGTCTGGTAGATAGCATGGACAGTGTCCTTTTTCTTGTTTCTTCCCATCCTTCTTCCATTCAGCTGGTATGATCATTAGCCATCTAGAACTGAATATTGGGAAATTTTAGTAAGTTCTGAACCGCCAATCACAGAAAAGAATAAAAGCGCATCGTGCGAGGCCAAACCTACCCTGTAAAAACAAATTTTGAAAAAAACAATTACTTTATTGCTGAATCATGTTTATTTCTTTAGTGACAGCTACTTTTGAGCGCTTGACAGATTATCGCTCTGCCTTAATAAAAGAAATCATATGATGATCAGCTGAAACTTGACACTATTATTCAGTTTACACCCATCTTATCTAAATCTGAACCATGTTTGTACAAAGTAAGGAAAAGGAACAAATGAGGATAAACTATATGCTTTAACCTTTTAGATAGATATTAAGGATGTTTTAAGGCGTTAAACATATCTGTATGTTTGGGGATAATTTATTATCTTGCTGGGAATTGAGGTTCACCAGTCTCTTACATATGGAAAAAAAGGTTAAAGCATATAGTTTATCCTCATTTGTTCCTTTTCCTTACTTTGTACAAACATGGTTCAGATTTAGATAAGATGGGTGTAAACTGAATAATAGTGTCAAGTTTCAGCTGATCATCAACTTATGATTTCTTTTATTTTCAAGGCAGAGCGATAAGCTGTCAAGCGCTCAAAAGTAGCTGTCACTAAAGAAATAAACATGATTCAGCAATAAAGTAATTGTTTTTTTCAAAATTTGTTTTTACAGGGTAGGTTTGGCCTCGCACGATGCGCTTTTATTCTTTTCTGTGATTGGCGGTTCAGAACTTACTAAAATTTCCCAATATTCAGTTCTAGATGGCTAATGATCATACCAGCTGAATGGAAGAAGGATGGGAAGAAACAAGAAAAAGGACACTGTCCATGCTATCTTTGTCATAAGAATGAGACGATTCATCATATGTTTTTTGTGTGCCAATTTGCTTGTATGGTCTGGGCGGTTATTCGTGGGGCTTTTGGTCTTACTTTGCTTCGCAGTGTGGCAAATATGTTTGGCACATGACTATCGGAGATTAGTAAAGATCTAAAACCTTTAGTTTTACTTGGAGCAGTACCTACTTGTTGATCGTTATGGTTGTGTAGGAATGCAATTGTATTTGAGAATAAATAATCTTCGTTTTTATAGGTCATATTACTTTGGTTGTAGCGACATCTCAGTCCTTGGTGCTGATGGCCAAGAAGTTTTTTACCCGGATACATGGGTTACGTCTAGTTTTCAGATTGATAATCACTAGAGTGTCCTCTTTCCCCTTTTTGTGTGAGACTGTGTGCTATCCCGGCAGGGGCCGGGAGGTTTCAAGTAGGTTTATTGTATCATTTGATGTAACATTCTGTTGAAATCAATAAAACTTTCCCCTTTTCAAAAAACAACTAGTCCTCTGCTTTTGTTTTAGTTGTTTCTTGTTATGGCTCGTATTATTTTTTTCATAAAAACTCGAAGTGCATAATTACCTCTCTTACTTGTTGAATCTGATCCTCCGATTCGCACCATAGCCTCGCCGACGTAGAATGGATACACCTCGAACCGGACGTTGCACCTCACCCCGGCCACCCTCTGGCCCAGAGACACACGGCTCCTGAGAGCCAAGGTGTCCATGACCTTCTTGAGGCATCCACTGCACTCTCCTGGGGTCAGAGATGGCGTGCACTGCACCAAGCAGTAAACTGTCGTTTGCTGATCCCCCGCGCCAAACACGGCCTCTCCTGTTGCAAACTTCATGCTGAGGACGTTGCTCGCTGCTGCCTGCTCTGCCGTCTCGTTCAAGAGGCGGTCCACGAGCGTGTCGAAGCTTTTGGCCACTGCGGCAGGCTTCACGACCGAGCTGTTGAGCATGACTACGGGCTCATTGTCCTTGGAGCCGAGGAAGTCGTTGTCGGAGAACCGCACGGTGCAGCCGTCGTAGAAGAGGGTGGCGTCCCTGCCGTACGGGCACAGCGTCGGTGCCACTACGGAAGCCGTGGCGAGGCACTCGTAGCAGGTGAGCCAGTCAGGGGTGTCGCCGCGGCAGAGGCCGAGGCCGTAGACCACGTCGGGAGGGTCGCCGTAGGTTACCGTCGCGAAGCAAAAACCGGTTCCGGTATTGTAGGTGGGAGAGCTGGTGAGGTAAGCGGTGGCGTGATGGACGTTGTATTGGTAGGTGCTGTTGGCCTCGTACTTGGTTTTGCCACAGACGTTGGCGTAGGTGATATCGCCAGTGGCCATGGGTGGGAGGAAGGAGAAGAAGACGTCCGTGCAGCTCCATTTACTTGGCTAGCCATTTGCAGGGCAAGGTTTTTCCTAGCCGAGGCATCGCTTTCGACGCGATGGTGAGAAGCAAAGCAACATAGGACTATAGGATTGGGTTTATTATCTCATATAGGACTTCAAATTGGGGCCGTACTAATTTGATTTGCAGTGTCTAATGAAGGACAACAGAACTGACTTGCTATGCTGACCAAACCAATCCTTCTCTTTTGGGTTTCAACCATACCAATTTAACGAACCTGAATTCGCTTTGCAGTATGGAAGTACACTACAAATTCAGTTTAATTCGCTTTTAACTCATACTAGGAATCGCAGATTCAGTATGTTCGCGGGTATGCTAAGGTTAATGAGCAGATCAACAAGTACTGAAATTTAATCAGCTCCGAAATCTGAATGTAAATGAAAGTTCACAGTTCTTCATACAGGGTCAGACGATACCTCGGTCGTGCAGAGTAGGCTGTGGAAGCAGCGCGCCCGAGAATCAGTCCTTGAAGATGACGGAGTCGGCGAGGGCGAGTAGCGGGCCGAGGCAGTCTGGCGCGAACATGTGCGGGTGGGTGTGGTTGGACGCACTGAACTCGGCGATGAGCCGCGGCGTACGTGTTCAGGTGGCCGGCGACGCTGCCGGTCCAGTTGACGCGCGTGAGCGGGATTCCGATCAAGACCCAGGCTAGCGACGACGGTGATATGGCCGGCGGCGACACTCCCCGGAGGGCCACGGGATTGAGCGACGCAGAGCAGAGGAGCCGACGTCTCGGCAGGGCCGGGCTCCATGGGCGCGCCATGTCATGCCGCCGGCCGTCCCGCCGCGCCCAGCACCCCGTCGTCGTCGGCCCCTTCGCCTCCGGCTACCACAACGCACCAGGCGCACGAGCCCGGCGGTTGCTAGACACACGACGGCGAGGCTCCGAGGTGTTCACGTTGAGGAGGCTGGACTGGAAGCCTGGTTGCACTGCGGCTGGGGCGGAGCCGGACCCCTGCCTTCGTCTTCCTCGCCAGGCTCCATGAGGATTGGAGAAGCTTACTTCCGCGCGGCGGCGACCCGCGGCAGAGATCGAGCTAGACCGTCCGTCACGGAGGGGGTTAGGAGGGGGTTTTAGACAAATTATGGTTAAGAAAGTTAATGGTGGGAGGTTTTAAACGCTAAAATTTCCCACATCTCTACATGGCCATCGGATAGGAATCCAGTAGCTGTTGTGGGAGTTTGCATAGTTTGCACACGAAGCTAGCCGTGTGAACGCGTTGACCTCATCTACTATACTTAAACTCAATCTCCCGCACCGCCGACTAATCCCCTCACGCCGTCTGAGGCAAACGGCACCCAGTCCGAATCTCGGCGAGGCAATGAACGGCGATAAGCGGGTGGGTACATACCCATATGCTCATTAGAATATTTCCGGTCAGATCGGGCGTGCACTGCACCAAGCTGTAAATCTTCATCTGCAGATCCCCTTCGTCAAACACGGCCTCTCCGGTGGCCATTTTCTTGGTGGCGACGTCGCTCGCCGCCGCTTGTCCTGCCGTCTTGTTCATGAGCTGGTCCACGAGTGAGTCGAATCTTGTGGCCACAGCGGCAGGCTTCACAGTGTCCGTGGCGTTGAGCACGACCACGGGATCGTTGCCCACGGAGCGGAGAAAGTCTTGGTCGGAGAAGCGCATGATGCAGCCGTCGTAGAAGAGGGTGGCATCCCGGTCGTACGGGCAGAGCGTCGATGCCACTACGGAGGCCGAGGCGAGGCACTCGTAGCAGGTGAGGTTGTCGGGGGTGTCGCCGCGGCAGAGGGCGAGGCCGTAGGCCACGTCTGGGGCGCTGCCAGAGATTACCCTCGCGAAGCCGGTGCCGGTAGTGAAGGTGGGGTAGTTGGTGAGGTAAGCGGTGGCCTGCTGGACGTTGTATTGGTAGGTGCTGTTGGCCTCGTACTTGGTTTTGCCACAGACGTTGGCGTAGGTGATATCGCCAGTGGCCATGGGTGGGAGGAAGGAGAAGAAGGATAGGATGACGGCAAGTCTCCACGCTGAAGCAGACTTCATGGCTCTAGCTTAACTTGTGCAGCCGGCCGGCCAGAGTGACGGTGTGGGTGTGGATGGCCGGGTTAGCCTTTGTATTGTTTATAGTGTATCTCAGATGACTTTATAGGATTTATAACGTACGAGTAGACTGATGAGAACCACAGATGGCACTATTATCTAGACGTCGGATGTTCACTCACCCCGACTGGTCGTCACGACAAAAAATGATGGAGACATGTGCCCCGGTGCTCAAGTCCGGTCTAAATAATGACTTGATAAAGTTTTAATTGTGCCCCGTCTTACACGTTTTCATGGATGTTAATTTCGGGAAAAGGAGGATGAAAGCAAGGTCCAGCAATAATCGATCAGCATAATAGTGACTTGCAATTTGCAAACAATTATTCAGCAATGAGCATGACATGGGACATCTTTTTTTAGCCAGTCTCAGTGCACAATATCACTACACGGTTATCTGGACCAGAAACTAGTTAACTGTGTTGTTGACACAAAGATGCGACAACACACTTGAAAACGCAGCAAGGCCGTCACCACGGCCAACACCTGAAGCCCCTGGACCAAACCGGTCAGACCGGTTCCTGAAGCCGGTCAGACCGGTTCCAGGCAGGAACTCGCGAAGACCTAGAAACTCGAGCTCGGGAGGGACCCCGTCGGAGCTCAAGCAATCTAGGGTTGCTCTAGGGTCGGCAGGCCACCTAGAACGTCCTTAAACGCCGTAGAGACGAGCAAAGAACAGCAAATATGAGGTTGGAAAAGGGCTAGGGTTTGATAGGTAAAAATAAGAGACAATGGTTTTTGATTCGATTGGAATAACTCTCAATCGGCCTTAGCCTTCATATATATAGACCGGGGAAGTCATACCCCTTCCAATTCGGTTACAATACGGGATAAAACATAGAG
>OAMR01000075.1:3078785-3114267 GCA_900205405.1 Echinochloa crus-galli
CGGTGAGGTTATAAGTTGGCAAAGTGGTTCATGTGGTCGCGGCTCAATGGCGTGAAGTGCCCCGAGACATGAGAGAAGCAATTTTTAGCATGAACATAATAAAGCACCAGGCTCGGATGGTTTTCTAGCTGAGTTTTATCAGTATTTTTGGGATACTATCAAAGGGGATCTGATGACCATGTTTCACGAATTACACACCGGAGACCTTCCGCTGTTTAGCCTCAATTTTGGAGTCATCACTTTGCTACCCAAAGTTAAAGAGGCTAATAAAATACAGCAATATAGACCTATTTGCTTACTGAATGTCAGTTTCAAAATTTTTACGAAGGTGGCGACAGTCAGAATTAACTCAGTAGCAGATAACATTATCAGCCCTACTCAAACAGCCTTCATGAGAGGAAGGAACATTTTGGAAGGAGTAGTAATCCTACATGAGACTGTTCATGAACTACACAGAAGAAACCAAAACGGTATTATATTCAAAATTGATTTTGAGAAGGCCTATGATAAAGTCAAATGGGACTTTCTGACACAGACTCTTCGGTTAAAAGGTTTCTCCTCAAAATGGATTGAGTGGATTAAATCTTTTATTTCGGGAGGAAGTGTCGCGATTAATGTTAATGATGAAATAGGCCCATTCTTCCAAACAAAAAAAGGCCTCAGACAGGGGGATCCGCTATCACCCATACTCTTTAACATAGTCGCGGACATGCTCACACTCCTAATTAATAGAGCTAAAACGAATAATCAGATACAAGGTGTGGTACCCCATTTGATTGATGGCGGCCTTTTCATACTACAGTATGCTGATGACACAATTCTGTTCTTAGATCACAACCTGGAACAAGCTCAGAACATGAAGAATATTCTTTGTGCATTCGAGCAGTTATCGGGACTCAAAATAAATTTTAACAAGAGTGAAATTTATTGTTTTGGCGATGCTAAGAACTTTGAAGATCAATATAAAGAACTGTTTGGTTGTAATCCTGGAACCTTCCTAGTCAAATACCTAGGCATTCCTATACATTTTTGGAGGCTGATTAACAATGACTGGTTGAGGATACATGAACGTTTTGAGAGTCGGCTGAGTAGTCGGAAAGGAAAAAACCTTTCATACGGAGGCAGACTAACCTTAATTAATTCAGTTCTTAGTAGTCTACCGATGTATATGATGTCCTTCTTCCAAATTTCAAAAGGAGTTCGTAAGAAGTTGGATTATTATCGGTCTAGATTATTTTGGCAGAGTGATGAGCATAAGAGAAAATACCGATTAGCTAGATGGAGTATCTTGTGTCTTTCACGAGAGCAAGGAGGACTAGGGATACACAATCTAGAACTCAAGAACATAGCCTTACTCAGCAAGTGGCTGTATCGTCTGCTAACAACGGATGGTACCTGGCAACAGATCCTTCGCAACAAATATCTAGGGACCAAGCCCCTGGTTCAGGTCCAATGGAAAAGCGGGGATTCACACTTTTGGGCCGGGCTTATGAAGGTTAAAAATGACTTTCTCAAATTTGGCGCGTTCACTATTAAAGATGGGTCTCAGATAAGATTCTTGGAAGATAAGTGGTTGGGAAATAGGCCTCTTCGTGACCAATATCCTCAACTCTACAATATTGCTAGGAAAAAGCAGAATACGGTGGCTCAAGTACTTAGTACAGAGATTCCCAATATATCCTGGCGAAGAGATCTGATTGGGCCAAAATTGGTAATGTGGAATAACTTAGTTGCAAGATTGGGAAATATTAACCTCACGGACGATGAAGATGAATTTAAATGGAGTTTGGAGCCGACTGGTGTTTTCTTTGTGAAAACACATTATCTGGCTCTGATTTACCAAAATGTACCAAACACAAATAAGAGATTATGGAAATCAAAACTTCCGCTAAAAGTTAAAATTTTCTTATGGTTTTTAAAGAAAGGAGTTATTCTTACTAAAGACAATCTGGCTAAACGGAACTGGAATGGCAGTAAGAAATGTGTTTTCTGTCATGAGGATGAAACAATTCAGCATCTATTTCTTGAGTGTAGATTCACACGTATGGTGTGGGCCTCGGTCTATGCGGCATGGGGTTTACATCTAGTGTGTTTAACATGTTTAATGGTTGGCTGAACTTAGTACCACAATGTTTTAAACCTCCGATATTTGTAGGCGCGGCAGCCTTATGTTGGGCAGTCTGGCGATGCAGAAATGCGATGGTTTTTTATAACAAGTCTCCAAATTTTTTGTAGGTTATTTTCACAACGGCGCATTGGCTCCGCACTCGGTCTATCCTTCAACGGCCATCATCGCGGGACAGTCTTGTAGCGGCGTCGCAGTGCTTGGTCCAAGTGGCCAAGGTTTTTTTGCCCGGGCATTTGGGTGGCAGTCTAGTCTTAGGATTGGCGGCTAATAGGGTCCGGAGTTTGAGGAAAACTTTTCTTCTTTTTTGGCTATGTGTCGCTTGACAGAGGCCGGGATCTTTTCAGGTGGATGTATCATCTCGATATATCTAACTGAAAAATTAATAAAATATCTCTTTTTCAAAAAAAAAATGTGTTATCTGTTGACGCTAGCTAGGAAGGCAGGGAGCATTTCGATTGGAGGAAGAAGAGATCATCACGGTTATATATACAATACTCCCGGGACGACACGGGCGGAACGCCGCCACCGCCCGCAGGGCCCACTCCAACCGCATCTAGCGCTCGCTGCCGTCGGAGAACTTCACCGGAAGCTCGCTGGCTCGTTCGGCTTGGATCCAGTGGTGGGATGGCGGCACTGAGTGGCCGCAGCGGCGCGGCGTGTAACTCTTCGGCTCCTGTCGCTGATGGGCACGACGATGGACAACTCGACGGTGGTATTTGTGTATCTACATCTTACGACAACATCTTCATTCATAGCTGATATCCTCTTTACAATCCCAGAAATTAGTCATCTTGGTTTCGACCCACAGATCTTTTACTCTGCTGATGCTTCCCATCTTGATCTTACACGTTGCGCGTGTGCCTATGGTTACTTCGTGGCAAAGTCATCGTGAGATAGCGTGAGTTAATGGCCGATCGTTATTGATCAAGATTGTGTAGTATGGAGGTATTGGCTCGGTAAGATGGTGGAAGTAGCATTGATGGGCTTCAAATTGGTGATACCTTTTTCGGTTCAGATTTCTCGACTCTAGAGAGAAATCCTTAGGTCTGTGTCCTTAGTTGGATGTACCTGGCAATGGTATTGCTGCAGCATTGTTTGGAGCTCGATGGATTGCTCTCTACGGTGAAAATCGATGATCTGATTCTTAACTGGTTGGATCATGGCAACGGTGGCTCGTGCGCGTACGCGTGCTATTTCTTTGTTGGAAGCGTTGTTTTTAGAGAGCCTTCCTCGTAGTCCATATGCTGCTTTGGGTTGGTGTATGAAACTGAAGGTTAAGTCATTTTTGTAGTATGCTTTGACATAATTTTTTATGTCTTCTCTTTTATTTTCTCTTTTAGGCTATGTGCATCTTAGCTATGCAAATGCCGGAAATAATTTTAGTGTAATTATATCTTCTCGATGTAATTAGCTAAGATTAATAAAGTTTCTCTTATCAAAAAATATATACAATACTCCCTTCCAAAATATAGCTACGTTTAGTTTTTGGCAAAGAGTTAAACTTTAACTAATAACACCCCCAAAAATATTATTTCAAAATGAAGAGATGAGATATTATAATAGTTGGTTTCACAATAAATCTACTAACATATTTTTATATTATTAGTCTTCATAATTATTTTACTATTTATAGTTATAATTTAAATGTTTGACTTTAAAAAATCTAAATATTGTTTATATTTTAGAACAGAGGAAGTACTGGTCAAATTAAATATGTGGGATCAAATCATTTATCCATCGAATAACACTGCAGTACCCTAAGATCTTTGGGTACCGTACAACAATTAGATCCTCAGAGTTAATCTTCAAACCCTAGTCATGGACGGCGCGAAGGGTCGTCGGCCCCTGGCGATGGAGTGTGAGTGTGTGACTTCAAACAACAGTACGTGCGTGACCCGTACCGTGCACGTCGCCGCGTCAAACCCGCATACGCTGTGCCAATCCTGGAAACCTATCGAGAGGACTTGGGTGTTGGGTGGGCGGCCAGGCCAACATGCATCAGTACGTACATGACACGGATATTCAAGTCCGCTCACGTACTCTAGTGTAGATCGAGTAGTACCTCACGCATATAACATGTGGGCGTGGATGCGAACAGCGGATTCATTCGAGGTCCACACGTACAGAAGAGGCACGGAAGAAATCCTCCGTGTGTGTTCTGCCGGTCATCAATATTATTGGTTTCATTCGTCCGTCGCATGCACTGTACGTCCCAGCGCGCGTATCCATGAATCCATGTTTCCTACACGTACGTGTGTGATGGTAGTTAGAATCAAATTGTAAATTGGTTTTAAAATTAAAATCAATCTAATATAGGAGTAATCCAACCCTACCTCTACAGACAAGAAGAGGAAGAAGAAGAAGACAGATGGAGTCATGGAGACCAGTATACACACTACCGGAGAAGTTAGATATCAGGTTGGAAACCTCCTTTAGCATCGGTACTAAAAGTGGGCACTAGCTAAAAATATTAGTTAGATATTAGCACCGGAAAAGTTAGATATCATATCGGTAGCACCGGTTGGAAACCCCCTTTAGCACCGGTGCTAAAAATATTTGCATATTTGCATGTTGCGGGATTCAAACTTGTGACCTCTTGGTCCGCGCACACCCACCTAACCATCTCATCTACACAATGCATGTGATATGATAGAAGATGCGCTCTTTTTGAAGTAGTATGTGACACCCTCTTTAGCACCAGGTCCTATTTACGAACCGGTCGTAACACCACCCGGTGCTAAAGGAGGGGGCCGTTTAGTTCCGGGTCGTAACACCAACCGGTATTAATGGAGTCCCAGGAGCAACTTAATTTTACGTCCGGTGCTAATATTGTATTAGCACCAGTTCTTGAATGTACCGAGGTATATAAACAGGATGGATGTGAGTTTTTCTGGCAGTGACATGATATATATGCATGCGCTTCGACCATTTCTATCGCAACATAGGCGTACTCAGATCGAGAACAAGAGGCAAGAACAAATCAACTGCAAATTGAAAACAGATCGAATCGGATTCTCCAGGAACGAAAAAGATTGAATCGAACTTTGTACTCCCTCCGTCCCATAATATAAGCATTTTTCGATTTTCATGTATCACGTTTAACCATTCGTCTTATTCAAAAATTTTGTGAATATATTATTTATTTTGATATGACTTGGTTTATCACTAGGTATACTTCAAGTGTGACTTATTTGTTTTATATTTTTATAAAAAAATTTTGAATAAGACGGATGGTCAAACGTGATGTCTAAAAATTAACAAATACTTATATTGTGTGACGGAGGGAGTAAAAAACTGAAGTCCGAAGAGACGCCCACCTCCATGGCGGCCGGCCACGCGCTGGCTCCGGCTTACGCGCGTGGTGGGCTGGTGGCGCGTGCCGGGCGCTGGTAGAGTGGCATGTGCGCCGGCACATCAAAGTCGACGACGGGCGAGACGCAAAGAACCGATGCGGCCACACATGATGACAGTGCCTGGCTTGCCGGCACCCGGCAGGCAGGGGGGCGTCGGATCAGGGACCGATCGAGCAGTGAAAAAGGTCAAGGCTGACTGGCTGAGCGTACGCGCCGTGTAGATGCATCCTCCGTCCACGCGACACGCGTTGCAGCCTGCGCACAGAGCAATGGACTCGAGGCCTGCGTCTGCCTGCTCGACGACACGCATGGTCGTACTCGCATGAATAATGCAGGTGTTTTGCATCTTTCTCAAGGCTCATGAGTTGTTTTTGCTTCTTTCCTCAAGAAAAATTCTTTAATCAGTCTTGGATCGAGCCCTCCTCTCTCTCTCTCTCTCCACAACAGCCCACCGTATGAGTCCACACGGGCCGCGTGCTGCTCATCATCCACCATCAGCCTCTCTACCCAAATTAGAGGCCCATGTATACTGGTCCAGCCCAAAACGATCGCCTAGCTGGCCTGCCGCCTCGGCGGCGGCCTAGCCCACTCTCCCGGCCATTCCAACCCTTTTAGCCACTAGCCAGTAGACTAATCCCAAAAAAAAAACTAGCCAGTAGACACCCTACGTTGCCCAATTTTATATTTTTATTAAAAAACTAGCAAAGGCACATGTGCGCACGCACATGTATAAAATAAAATAAATTAAACATAACATATAAAATATAGTTGCAACCCGCACGGCATGCGCGTGCTAAACTCTTTTCTATACATTTGTCTCAACTCATATGCCACACACGTTTATTGATGACATGTAGGTTCTAAACAGACCAGTCGTACGAAGCGCTTTTAAAAATACTTTATATTCGCTCTCTCATGTATAGAGAGCTTTTATCAAAACTCAATAGTTGGCATTTATTTATATAAAGAAAAACTCTTCGTTTATTGTCTATTAGCAATACGGGATAATTGTGTGTAGACGTGGGTACAAATGTGGGTATATTTAGGTGGGTCATTTTTCGGGTGAAAAAAGTTTAGCGGGGAAAGAACTAAAAGAGCATGGAACAGTCAATTTTTTGTTGCGTTTTTTTGTTCTTCTCTCCCACCAAAGCCCGACAGGTGGGTCCTCTGTGAGAGGGTGGGGGTGGATTTTTTGGTGAAACGTGTTTTCAATTCTCTAGGATCCTTTTAGTATAGATTATTGATGACATGTAGGTACTAAACAGACCAGCCATGTGAAGCGCTTTTAAAAATACTTTATATTCGCTCTCTCATGTATATAGAGAGCTTTATATATTATCAAAACTCAATAGTTGGTATTTATTTATATAAAGAAAAACTCTTCGTTTATTGTCTATTAGCAATAGGGGATAATTGTGTGTAGACGTGGGTATAAATGTGGGTATATTTAGGTGGGTCCTTTTCGGGTGAAAAAAGTTTAGCGGGAAAGAACTAAAAGAGCCTGGAACAGTCAATTTTTTGTTGCGTTTTTTTGTTCTTCCCTCCCACCAAAGACCGATAGGTGGGTCCTCTGTGAGAGGGTGAGAGTGGATTTTTTGATGAAACGTGTTTTCAATTCTCTAGGATCCTTTTAGTATAGATTTAGTATAGACTAGGGACAAAAGGCAGTTGATCGAATAAATCTATATTATAAGGATCAAGTAATAATTCTCACGTAAAATTTTCCTACCCACCGAGAATCTCATGATCGCCCTGTTCGTTTGGCTGGTGGCTGGTGGTTGGCGCTGGTTTTTGCTGAGAGAAAAACACTGCTGGCCGGTTGGTGGCTGGTGGCTGGCGCTGGTTTTCGCTGAGAGAAAAATATTGTTGACTCGCTGGAAACAATCCAAACGAACAGGCACAGGCAGGATAAGTACGCATGAGAAAGTGTGTTACTGAATTTGTGACGTCAGACGAAAAAGAATATTTTATACAGGGTTCCACTGTTTGGAGGTTATTTTTTTCACTGGCCAAGTAGCCTTACCTACCCACATCCCTATCTGCCCACACAATATTTTTTAATCTGATTTAATTTTAGACATTAACCCTACTACTTCATGTGACCATCTATTATGTAGTTTTATTTTATACTGGTAGTGCATGTAGCATGTGCGTTCTTCACTTAAAAAAACAAACCAGTACAAAAACAAAGTAGTATCTTGTATCTATTAGGTCTAACCAAGCAACATAATTAATTTGCTCATGTAGTCCCTAATATTTACTATTCTGACCCTTGCACCACTGGACATATATTCCATAGCAGTGTAGCTTTGCCCCATATGTGCTTTCTTTCTGAGCATTTTTGTTGGTCCGCACGAGAGTATCATATAGGTTTTAAACTCGGAGTTTTCAATATTTTGGTCCATAAACTTGTCAGGTGGTTTCACTAGGTCCCAAATTAAGGATTTTTAATATTTTAGTCTATAAACTTGCACGATAGTGTCATCTTGATCCTAAATGTATATTTTTTTATATATTTGGATCCGTAAACTTGCATTGTAATGCTATCTAGTTCCCAAACTCAACATATATCTAGCACTTGCAAATAACCAGATGGAGCGTCACCCAAGTAGTTAAGGGATTGCCCCCACAATAACTTAATGATTGAGAAAGGTGAACACGAGTGGCAAAAAATGGTTGACGACAGCTTAGAGATTGAGAAGAAGGTGGTAATTAAATCAACAACAGAGGTTAAGGATTGACGCCACGAACAAGGGTCGACTACACGGCAGTGGCGGCATCTAGATCCAAACAGAATTTTCAAGTTTAAGGACCCAATATTAAAAAAAGATCATGAGTTTGAGACCTAGGTACCACCGTCGTGTAAATTGAAGGACTCAAATATTATAAATCATAAATTTAGGATCCAGATAATACTATTGTGCGAGTTTAAGGCCGCCGGTGAATATTACTCTTACAAAAGAACTCTAGCCCTGGCCAAAAGCATCACTAGTTGAAACAGACCAGACGACTCAAGTATAGGACGTACACGGCTTAGTAATAAAATGCTGCATCTGCATTTGCTTCGGGCTGCAGGAACCACGGCACTCACACGTACGTGTTTTATGTCAAAAGTCATCATTGATCATTCATCAGGCTCGCATTTGGACGGCTAGAATTGTCCGCGCCACATCCAGTGACCCAACAACGCTCCGTATCCTACGGAGTACGTGCAAAAAGCGGTAGCTTTTAGACAACTGAACGACCCCGGCCGACTCCGAAAGCGACCCCTTTTGAATGAACCCAGCCGTGTCCACAAATCACAGACTCTTCACCGTCAAAGCAGTACCGCAACACATGTCCCTAATCAATGCTAGCATTTGTGTGCACAGCTAGCGGTGCACAACAATCATCACACGTTAACAATCTCCATGTGACATGTCACGGTCTCGCAGCTACAATACGTACAGACGTACGCAACAAAAAAATCATCGTCTCATCGCCAACTCGATCTCACAGTGCAGTGCAAGCAGCTGCTATAGCTGATCGATCACCATCGCCAAAAGCTGTTTTCTGCCTGCAATGGCAACCGGTAGGTCATCGTCTATCTCCCCTCTCGGATGGAGGAGCTGATGGTGAGGTCGTTGGTGCTGAAGCACGACGTGGTGCCGTGCGTCTTGGTCCGCATCCCCGACACGCCGTCGTCCTCTCCTCGTCGTCGTCGGTGCTGCCGGCCGCCGCCATCACCCTGAGCGAGAAGTGCGGCGGCGGGCTCGGGTCCGGGAGCGCCGACGACGCACCGTCGCCGCCGCAGCCGCCGGCCAGCATCGCCGGCGCCGTGACCTCCGCCATCGTCGGCCGGTCCGCCGCGCTGTCCTGCACGCACAGCAGCGCCACCTTGGCGCACCGCACGACGGCCGCCGCGTCGCAGTCGCCCAGCGCCGGGTCGATCAGCTCGTGCACCCTCCCGTCCTTCCACAGCTGCCATGCCTGCGACAGTTCATCATTGCCACGCGGCCACTTTTAATGACGCTACAATATATACGATTGCATGATCTATCGAGTGTTGCTAGCTAGCTGCTGATCATGATGTGAGAGGCATTAATTCACTCTTTGCCTAACTGTATTCCAAAACACTACGGAGTAGTACCGTACCAGATGTGAAAGCATTGACCTATAGCAACGGATAAGCTGCGGATGATTAATTGTGCATGTGAAAGCAGAACGAGGAGATTCGCCCTGTTCGTTTGGATTATTTTCAGCGAGCCAACAGTGTTTTTCTCTTAGCGAAAACCAGCGCCAGCCACCAGCCATCAACCAGCCAGCAGTGTTTTTCTCTCAGCAAAAACCAGTGCCAGCCACCAGCCAAACGAACAGGGCGAGGCTGTTGTGTTTTGTCAGCAGCGATAACGAACTTACGTATCCGAGCAGGTTGATGAAGTCGCCGTAGTGGTGGTGGTGATGACCACTGTTCCTCTTCCCACTGAGGATCTCAAGCAGCAACACGCCGAAGCTGTACACGTCGGACTTCACCGAGAAGATGCCCTCCGAAGCGTACTCAGGAGCCATGTAGCCACTGAAACAACAACATCACAAAGAAAATCAAATCCATGTCACACCGATAATTAATAATAAACATGCATCAGTGCACACATAAAGGATAAACGTACTGTTAATTAATTAGTAGACTTACTATGTGCCGACAACCCTGTTGGTGTTGGCCTCCGTCATGTTGGAGCCGAAGATCCTGGCCATGCCGAAGTCGGAGATCTTGGGGTTGAGTTCCTTGTCCAGCAGGATGTTGCTGACCTTGAGGTCCCGGTGGATGATCCGCACCCGGGAGTGCTTGTGCAGGTAGAGCATTCCCTGCGCGATCCCCTCGATGATGCGCCGCCGCTTCTCCCAGTCCAGCAACGGCCCCAGCTGCTTGTCGAAGATGAAGCAGTTGAGGCTGCGATTAGGCATGTACTCGTAGACGAGCAGCTTCTCCTCTTCTTGGACGCAGCACCCCACGAGGCGAACAAGATTGGTGTGCTGCAGCTTGGCGATCAGCTGGATCTCGTTCTTGAACTCCTCCAGCCCCTGCCCTGAATGCGCCGCCAGACGCTTCACCGCGATCTCTGAACCGTCGGGCAGCTTGCCCTGTAGGAGAGGAGGAATTGGCACGCCAAGAACAGAGTTGTCCAAGAACAGAGTCAGCCTTGGCTGCTCAAGGTAGGTTAACTAACTATGACTGAGAGTGAGCACTAGAACGTGACGACAAAACCCAGGACAGGGCAGAGGACACATCAGCTACTCGCCTTGTAGACTGGCCCGAAGCCGCCTCTGCCGAGCAGGTTCTCGTCGGAGAAATCGCCGGTCGCCGCCGCCAGCTCGGCGAAGTCGTAGAGCGTGAACTCCGTGCTGCTCTCCTCGATCCGCCACAGCTTCAGCGCCTCCTCTGTCGCGGAGCTGTTCCGGGACTGTGCCTGCAGCTGCAGCTTCCTCTTCCCTGCATTCGAGTTTTTTTTTTCGGCTAGTCAGCCATGAATTCCATGACATTGGTCGTTGCAAGTCAGCTTCATGGCAGAAAGTATGGAGAAAATATGCTTTTTGTTGCAGTGGTGGTGGTCATATTGTCTCCTTACCGGCTCGCTGTCTGTGTTCTCCGATTAACAAAAGACCGGCAACCAGTATTGCGCAGAACACCGTGATCGATACGATGAGAGCGACAATTACGACCTTCTTGCGGTTGCTCCCTGCATCATTCAGTCAAAAAAAAAAAACAAAAGAACACAACAAACTTGAAAATGTAGAACCCAGTACTTACTGAATAGTGATGGATTTTAGAAGCATGACATAAGCAAACACTACGCACTTTGCTTTTCCTATACTGGATTCGAAAGTGAAAGAAAAAGAAAAAAGAAAGTTCCCATCTGGTTGGTTACCACGGTTTCCAGGAGGAGCTGATGGAGCAGCGTCGCCCAGCAGGCCGATCCTGACCTCCGGCATGCCGGCGAAGAAATGGTACGCCTCGTACCGGAAGCTGCACCGGACGCCGAGGATCCGGTCGCCCTCCCGGCCGTCGTACCACCGCCGGTTGAGCTCCTGGAGGCCCTGGAAGCAGTCCCAGCACTGTCCCCTCGACAGGTCCGGCGTGCACTGCACGAAGCCGTACACCGTCGGCAGCTGCGGGTTGACGTACATGGCGGCGGTGGCGAACATGCGCGCCGGCGTCGAGTTGTAGGCGGCGTACATGGCCATCTCCCCGAACAGCGTGCCCACCAGCGACAGGAACAGCGTCCGGCTCGTGGCGTTCCGGGCGTCCCACCCGTAGTACGTCGACCCGTTCACGTCCAGCGCGTTGATCACCGGCGAGTTGTCGCCGGCGCGCGCGAGGAAGTCGCCGTCGGAGTAGCGCGCCGTGCAGAGGTCGGCGTAGAAGGTGGCGTCGCGGGCGGCGCCGCAGAGGCGGCGCAGGCGGGCGAGGGCGCCGGCGAGGCACGCCGAGCAGGACGCCGGGTCCGCGACGTCGCCGCGGCAGAGCGCGAGGCCGTAGGCGGTGTCCGGGGCGGCGCCGACGGCGGCCGAGGCGAAGAGCGACGCGGAGGAGGAGGCGGCGTCGCCGGGGAGCGCGGCGACGAGGCGGGCCAGGTTGGCGGCGAACGCGCTGCCGGAGGTGAAGTTGCCCGTGGTGCCATTGCACGAGTACTCCGAGTAGGCGGCGGCGCCGCCGGCGAGGAGCAGCAGCGTGGAGGATAGGAGGAGGGGGACGAGGAGGGAGTGTGGGAGCACCATGTCGAGCTCTCTCTCGTGTTTTCCGTTGTGAAAGAAGCAATGGATGGAAGAGAGGATCAGCGCCAGCGGCGGCAGTTGTTGATTTGTTGCTCTGGCGTCAGTGGAGAGACTCGCGCTTTCCTACAGAAGTCAAAGGCCGGCAGATGGTGTTTAATTTGGCTGACAGCTTAACACACGGCAGAACAAAACTTGCTGTGATTTGTACAACAGGTGAGCTGGATGCTAGGTTAGTGTTAATCAGGTTGATTGGTGACTCGCATTGACAATTGGGATATAGCTGGGCGTATTAGCGGGCTGATAAGGACATTCACCTTTTACAAAACCAGCTAGTAGTACATCTATCAGTGGCCTTTGTAGTTGTCTGTAACGGACTAGCGTCTCTGGATAGTCTCTACTCTCTACTGCTTGGAAAGAACAAAGTGGCACGGGTCAGTGTCCGACGTATCACCCACCACTTTCTCCCATCTTCGTTTTTTCTCTTGTTTTTCTTCTTCTCGTCCTCGATCCAGACCTCCACCCATGACCAATGCGCATGCATGGAGCCACCCTACCAGCAACGGTGTTGGCCGTTCTTCCAACCCCGCGGACGTAACTTTTGCTCTGAAATTGTTACTGACATGTAATCCCGCTTGCGTGAAAGTGAAACCGGTTCCTACACGTACTCAACAAGAAATGTAAATCACCAGCATTATCACCATGCATGATGCCGAATAAACACCAGCACGAGCGAATCACCAAGTTTGTCGCTGACATTTTCGGATGATCCACGATGCCGTCTCCTTCAACCAGCTGCGTGTCACCGTTGCAGTTAATGTGCTTGTACTCCACACATCTCTTTTTCCCGTGTCCACTTTTCTCCTTGCTGCATAAGTGCACACCCCCATTGCTAGACTTAAGATTTTCTCTCCACATCATGCATTGATCTGCACGCGTCCATGCTACTGTCCACAAAAGGCACTACAGGAAACCGGCTGTTTGCCGAGTGCATGCGACACTCGGCAAAGCCCCAAAAACTCTCGGTAAAGCTTTTGCCGAGTGTAACACTCGGCAAAGCCGAGTCGGCATATCTCGTGTCGGCAAAGGCAGTGTTTGCCGAGTGTCGGATGTCGGGCACTCGGCAAAGCCTTTGCCGAGTGCGAAACCAGACACTCGGCAACATAAAGCACTAACAGACGGCCCCCCAATGGAAAGGCGCCGTCTGAGGCCGTTTTTGAGTTTTAACGGGGGCTTTGCCGAGTGCTACCCTCGGCAAAGCCCCCACTCTTTGCCGAGTGTCGCCCTAACAGGCACTCGGCAAACATGTGTCTGGACCAGGCCGGCCCATCTGTTTGCCGAGTGTCTGGTGGGCCACACTCGGCAAACAGGTGACGGCCAGCAGGCCAGCAGGCCTGCCAGGGCCGCCCTTTGCCGGGCTTTGCCGAGTGTTACACTCGGCAAAGACATGCTTTGCCGAGTGTTAAAGCCAAAACACTCGGCAAAGGCAAGGTTTGCCGAGTGTTAAAGCCAATACACTCGGCAAAGGCTGTCCAGAAATGACAGAAACAGCCTCTTTGCCGAGTGTTCTGGGTTTAACACTCGGCAAACCTGGCCTTTGCTCAAAGCTACGGCTTTAACACTCGGCAAAGCATGTCTTTGCCGAGTGTAACACTCGGCAAAGCCCCTATACCCCCCCTATTTCTACTGCTCGGTCACGTATATAGGACCCCATCAAAAAAGACATTACAGGCAGTTCATATACATGATCATATTCATCACAGGCAGTTCATATATATTCATATGCATCACAGGCAGTTCATATATATACATCGACCATAAATCCGCAACGGACATATATCACAGGCAGTTAGTGTTCACATCCACAAAGAAGAACACTCACTGAGGAGGGGGTCCAAACAGAGTTCGAGCCGCCCGCGCCGCACTGTCTTCTTCTTGAGGCCCGTCATTTGAAGCCGCCGAGCCATGAATCTGTCCCAAAAGAGATTTAAGTCAGAAACTTAAACTACAGAAACTTAAACTAATAGAATAGATATGTAATTAAGTGAATGAAGTGACTCACGGGAGAAATGGGAACACGCGGTGGAGGCGAGGGCCCCCGACGCGGCGCTCGGAGCAGTGCCGGCGGCCGGTGAGGCGGCGCTCGAGCCGGCGTGGGAGGAGCGGCGGCGACGAAGAAGGTACACAACTTAAATATGAATCTACGCGGGTCCGCGGGGTTGTACTGGACGTCGGAGGTGGCCTTGCCCTTGTGAGCCAAAGCGAATCCCATGAACTCGTTGCAAGGCTGGCCACCGTGTGCCGCCGACTGGAGAAAAGCAATAAGATTAGTAATTATATAGAATTGAGTGAATGGATATAGAAAGAACTCGACGTACCCATTTTGCCCGATACTCGTCGAGTGTCAGGCTGCCCTGATGGTGTGGTACACCTGGCATAAGCAAACGGCGCTCCCGGCAAATGTTGTGCTGCTCCAGCCACTCGGGGCTTTCCCACTTCTCCACGATCACCTCCCAGCACTGGGGATGCGCGGCGCACCACCACGGAATCGCCTGCAAGACATCAAGTGTACTACATATAACAAGATCGAATTGAAAGTCTTAATCTCAGAATAAATTAGAATCGAGTTTCATACCGCCAAGTATTGCTCCCGGGTCAAAACCATTTGCCGTGCTTGCTTCTTCGTCACGGTGGATTTGAGTGCAGCAAAATAATCAATCACCGCCTGAATGCGCGACTCGTAGTGCAAGTCCTTCACGAGCTTCTGGCAGGCTGTATGTGCCACAACAGCCGCCCTCCCCTCGGTCCCCGGGTAGCATCTGTAAAAATCCTGCATATATACGCGATGTATAAGTCATTATTTGTAGATTTTTCAATGAATGCGATGTGTTGAACAATGTAGTGCAACGAATACTTACCCACAGCTCGGCCTTGACCCGCTCAGCCTTGTTGTCGAACTTCCGGCCGGCACCGTCCTCCCGATCGGCACAGGCGACGTAGTGGTCGAAGGTGTAGGCCGGCTCCTCCCTGCCGCCAATCGTGACCAGCCCTGGAAACAGCTCCCGGCATAGAAGACCCAGGATGCCGTTGACTTTCCGGTCGTGAGCAATGCCCTTCTCGGTGACCGTCCAACTACAGCCGAAGTGATCAAGGTAAATTGTTAGTTCATATTGTGATTTCCAACATATGAAATGAAAATGTACTTATAACATCTAAATGAAAATGTACCTTCTGCCGGCAGGTGCAATCTGAGGCCGATGTGCCTCGAGAATCGGTCGCCTCGGGAGTTGTGAGGGACCTCGCTGCCAAAGGGCTGAGTTTTCGGAGGAAGTGGACCCCCCAGCATCGTCCGAGGCCTCCTGCTCGTCCTCCCCGTGCTCCTGGGCGGCGTCCTCCGCGGCCTCGCGTAGCTCGGCCTCGCGCTCCGCGGCCTCGCGGTCCTCGTCCTCGCGCTCCTCGTCCTCCGCGGCCTGCCGGTCTGCCGCCGAAGGCCGGTACTCCTCCTCGGAAGACGAAGGCACAGGGCTCCTGTGTCGCTGACGCGCCTTGGCACGGGACGCCCCCTTGGCTCGAGCCTTCTTCCGGCCCTTGCCACCGGATGGCTCAGCGGTATCGGACCCTCCACCGGAGAGTGCGCGGTAGAGTGACATGACGTTCTTCATCGCTTTGCCCTTGCCCACCATGCTGGTTCAATCACCTGCAATCAACGTAAACATAAATATATTAGATCGGGATGCAATATATAAAAATTATTAGAAAGATATGCAATAAATAAAAATATGAACCAACATAAATTTTTTAGATCGGGATGCAATATATAAAAATTATTAGAAAGATATGCAATAAATAAAAATATGAACCAACATAAATTTTTTAGATCGGGATGCAATATATAAAAATTATTAGAAAGATATGCAATAAATAAAAATATGAACCAACATAAATTTTTTAGATCGGGATGCAATATATAAAAATTATTAGAAAGATATGCAATAAATAAAAATATGAACCAACATAAATTTTTTAGATCGGGATGCAATATATAAAAATTATTAGAAAGATATGCAATAAATAAAAATATGAACCAACATAAATTTTTTAGATCGGGATGCAATATATAAAAATTATTAGAAAGATATGCAATAAATAAAAATATGAACCAACATAAATTTTTTAGATCGGGAATATGTGAATCTTTGCATATGTCTAACCGTATCTGTTTCGAATTGTCCACGTTTTTGGACAGCTCGAGGATGTGTAGATGGGTAGTTTCCATGCTCTACTCGTACCGAGGCTGAGTTTCGGCATCATCTCCCTGTTGTTCTCCGAATACACAATCTCCGTAATTGGACGTGTATTTGGAGAACAGCGGGGAGGTGCTGCCGAAATTCCGTCTTGGATACGAGTAGAGCATGGAAACTACCCGTCTACACATCCTCGGGTGGGATTAGGACCTATCTTTACCTATTAGACATAAAGCTAGCATCCGGTAGATGCATTTATTATTATAAATTTGGTATGGAAGAAATTTATTGCTCGGTAAGCATAAAATGTGCATTGTTGAATGTATTTGACAAGATATTTTGATGTGTATTTGATCGAATTTGAAAAATTTGGTATGCAAGAATTGTTCTGGGAAATGTTTGCCGAGTGCTACACTCGGCAAACAGTTCCTTTGCCGAGTGTCAGGCCAAAGACACTCGGCAAAGAAGCCACGTGGGCTGGCCGGCCGCGGCCGCGCGGGCCAGGTCATTTGCCCACGTGGCACCTTTGCCGAGTGCCCACACTCGGCAAAGGCTGTGTTTGCCGAGTGCCATGGCCCACGCACTCGGCAAACGTAGCCACGTGGCCCCCCTCATCGGCCGCGCACGGCCACGTCATGGCCACGTGTCAAACCCCCGGCGCACCTCCATCTTTGCCGAGTGTCGTAGATCTGACACTCGGCAAATAGATCTTACTCAAGATCTATTTGCCGAGTGTCAGATCTACGACACTCGGCAAAGAGGGGGGTGCGCCGGGGGGCGCGTGGGCGCGTGACGTGGCCCGCGTGGCCGTGGGTCGGCCAGCCCACGTGGCATATTTGCCGAGTGTCTCTTACCTGACACTCGGCAAAGGTCTTGTTTGCCGAGTGTAGCACTCGGCAAACATTTCCCAGAACATTTACACCATACAAAATTTTTCAAATTTGATCACATACACATGAAAATATCTTGTCAAATACATTCATCAATGGACATTTTATGCTTCAATGGAATGTTTCCATTATTTTATGCCTATATACCTCATAATTCTTTCATATATTTCATTATTTCATGCGGAGAAGGCCGTAAAAATAATTTACAAAATATCAAATGGGTCCAGAAAAATATGATAACTTCAAATGACGCAATCTACGTCGTCTATTGCCTATAGAAAAAGTTATGAACTCAAACTCTAATTCAACTTCACTTCGTTTCGAAATCCAGCTGTCTCCTTCTCAACTTTCTGAAACTTCCTATGGGGATATGCTCTGATTGGAAAGAGCCGTATATATAAACTTTTCGAAATCATCTCAACTTTTTCCCACGGCCTCCACATAAGATATAAAGAGCCTTTGACAAGTATCGCTGCAAGAAAATAAAGTTGGAGACCAAAAACATAAGTTTAAAAACTAAGGTCTACTCTTTGCCGAGTGTTTACCAAGAAACACTCGGCAAAGGCACGGTTTGCCGAGTGCTGCCAGCTAAGCACTCGGCAAAGATAAAGTTTACCGAGTGTTTACTGGAAACACTCGGCAAACCCACCATTCAATCCCTACAAAAAACCCTTGTATTCAAATTTTTCAAACTTTTGTGTTTGAATTCCAAGTTTTTTCAGAAATATTTTCAAATTTTCAAAATCTTTGCCGAGTGTCCTCTTTGTACACTCGGCAAAGCTGTGGCAGTCCAAACGGCCGTTGGCACGCGCGGCACGTGCTAGACATGTGCCACAGCTTTGCCGAGTGTCAGGTTAGAGACACTCGGCAAAGTAGATGCAGCCCAAACGGCCGCTAACGGCCGTTGGCTGCCGTGTCACGCGCTGAGCACGTGCGGCGTCTTTGCCGAGTGTCAGCATGCGGACACTCGGCAAAGAGGTTTGTTGCCGAGTGTCTACCTTCTGCACTCGGCAAAGTAGATGCAGCCCAAACGGCCCCCAACGTCCATTGGCGGCCGTGTCACGCGTTGAGCACGTGCGGCATCTTTGCCGAGTGTCCGCGTCTTTGCCGAGTGTCAGGCTAGGGACACTCGGCAAAGAATATTTTGCCGAGTGTTTTCTCTTTGCCGAGGGCCTTATTCTGGACACTCGGCAAAGAGAGTCTTTGCCGAGTGCCTGATATTATACACTCGGCAAAGACCGAGACACTCGGCATATGCCGGGTTTCCCGTAGTGAGGGTGGCCCCTCGTCATCGTTGTGCACTGTCCTCACCGGTTGACTTCACGAACCACATTGCACTATCGACCAGCGAGGGACGAAGCCGACAACTCCTCAGTATATGCATGCATGTGCATTGCTCCTCTCGATTAAATTGACAAATGACAACGAGGTAAATCTGTCAATCTATGCGGCCCAATTTTCTTCCGGGATTTCCTTTTTTTTATATATTCTTCTTCCGGGAGTTAAGTTTCTGGCAACCGGCACCTTGCACTTGCACGGCCATCCTCGTGTGGCTATACTATTTGCCTAAAGCTAGCATCATCGCGCTATCACCGTCACACTGCTGTCTTGTTGTGTCACCACCAAGTAGCCAAGAGTAGCTGTAGATCGACATGCAACGCCGTCTGAAGAGGAGCCAAGGATCCTAGCCTACTCATAAGAATGCTTCGATAGGCTCACGTACTCTCTCCCCCGAATAAGTCAGGCTCCATTAGCCTGGGCTGAGATGGGTATAACAAGTCGACGATTGAAGCCCCTAACGTTCTGCCAGACATCGGACAGGGGTAAGCTCTGTAAATGTGTAGAGCCAACTTTGTGCCTCCGCCTACCGTCCTCCGCAGTGTCCGCGTTTGGAGTGATGCCCCAATCTTTTTTCTCTTCATTTTGGACATCACTCCACACACCGTGGCTAGGGATGCCCATTCCAAGCGGTGTACTATGCTCACCTGTAGAAAATTAGGAGCTGAACTTTAATACAATGGCTACTACATAAACAACGGTCACAACGGCTACTTACAAAACAATGGCAAGAAACAATGACAATACATATTTCAAATTTTTAGCCATTGAGTCAATATATACAAGTGCCAAGGCATGTGCTTGCATATAGAATTGCTGCTCCTCCATTTGTAGACACGGAGAACACATCTTCATCTTTAACAAATATCCTCAATTCTGCAATCAGAAGTGTACATCCACAAAACCCCATTAGCCAACAACACCATTTTCCTTCAACCCAATACCCCATGAATTTTCCACCAATACCATTTCCTCCTAATTTCCACCCTTAGTATACACACATATTCAACCCTAATGGAGATCAATCAAACTACTGACAATTCTCATTTACACAGGAAGCATCCAGGATAGAGATATGCATCATCGTCTTAAAGTGGACTTGGTTGAGCATATATTTCAACGCTTTGGAGGGGTCAAGCCTAATTTTGTTTTTCATGAAAATGTCTGTACTTCTACGCATGCACTCTATCATTGTCTATCTGTATCAATTGATATGTACCGGGTTTATTTTATGTTTCTGATCAATCTCAAGTATGTCATGTTCTTTTGTGACGAGATTCACCTTTTAAATACTTTTCCGTATACTCTAGATTAACCAATCCTTTGTCCATGCATGTACTGACTCTCCTATCTCTAGATATCAAAAACAATCTCTACATAAAAGATTTTAGCACCGGTAGCAAATCGACCGCGCGTACCTATGGTAATGCATGGATGCCCTCTTGACACAGCCCTCAGCGGACGCATCCCCATGGCGCCGCGCTGCCTCCGCGCAGCTGACATTGTCCAGGCAACCACGGAACCACCTCTCCACGCTACCAGAAAACTCGACATCCACCCGCTCCCTCCGTCTCGGTCATTTTTAGACCCGGTGCTGATACAACATCAGCACAAAGGCTAAGAGCTAGACGACGGGTAGAAGTGGCAGGACGGAGCACATTAGCACCGAATCGTAGCAAAATCCGGTGCTAAAGGGGCCATATTAGCACCGGTGGTAACTACCAACCGGTGCTAATGTGCCTCAGCGAATTTAGCACCGGTTGGAGGCTACAACCGGTGCTAAATCCCACACCATGACCGCTGGCCGGGGCTTTGGATGTCTAACCGGGGCTTTGGATGTCTAGTTTGTCAAAGAAAATTCCCCTTCCGTATGGATGTCTAGACATCCATACGGAAGGGGAATTGGATGTCTAGACATCCAACCGGGGCTTTGGATGTCTAGTTTGTCAAAGAAAATTCCCCTTCCGTATGGATGTCTAGACATCCATACGGAAGGGGAATTGGATGTCTAGACATCCAACCGGGGCTTTGGATGTCTAGTTTGTCAAAGAAAATTCCCCTTCCGTATGGATGTCTAGACATCCATACGGAAGGGGAATTGGATGTCTAGACATCCAACCGGGGCTTTGGATGTCTAGTTTGTCAAAGGGCGAGGCGTGCGCGGGCAGCGAGGCGGACGAGGCGTAGCGGCCGGCCTGGATGTAATTTTTGCGGTTTTGGTTGTTGAATCTTGGATGTAATTTTTGCAGTTTGGTTGTTGAATCTTGCATGTAATTTTTGCAGTTTGATTGTTGAATCCTGGATATAATTTTTTCTATCTTGAATTTTGTAATCTTTGAATCTTAATTTTGTAACAAAGTTGTATAGGCAATCTAAAGTACATGTATTCTTGTTTTTCTGGGTCTTCTGTTCTTGTACTTTTGTTCTTCTGTTTCTTGAACAAGAACAGGAGAGAGTGAGGGGAGAGAAATAGATTCGGATTATTTCGTTTGGCGGGATTATTTCGTTTGGCGTGCAAAAATCTTTAGCACCGGGTCATATTTGAACCCGGTACCTAAAGGGACCTTTTAGCACCGGTTATGTCACCCGGTGCTAAAGGGTCACTACCAGAAAAACTCACATCCGCCCCCCTCATATGCCTCGGTGCACTCAAGACCCGGTGCTAATGTTGCATTAGCACCGGGTGCAAAATTGAGGTTCCCCGGAAACTCAGGGTAACATGTAGCACCGGTTGTTGTTACCAACCGTAACACCAACCGGTGCTAAAGGCCCTCAACCTTTAGCACACCACCCGGTGCTAGCACGTCCCCCTTTAGCACCGGGTGGTGTTACGACCCGGTGCTAAAGTCCCTTTCGCACCGGTTCGTAAATACCACCCGGTGCTAAAGGGGGTGTCGCATGCTATTTTAAAAGGAGTGCATTTTCTATCCTATCACATGCGCTGCGTAGGTGAGATGGTTAGGTGAGTACGCGCGCGGGCCACGAAGTCCAGAGTTCAAGTCTCACAACACGCAAATATCTTTAGCTAGTGTCCACTTTTAGCACCGGTTATTTGACCCGGTGCTAAAGATGGCACCCTTTAGCCTCGAAGGACTAGCACCGGTTGAAAAATCCGGTGCTAAAGGGGGTTTCCAATGGAAACCGGTGCTAATATCAACTTATCTGGTAGTGGGTCATCCCTTTAGCCTCGAATGATTGGCACAATTCTGGTAGTGCCATGGCACCGTTGTTCTTCCATGCGGCTGCCTACCCCGGCCAGGGCGTTGTCGTCCTCCGCGTAGCCTGTCCAACCCTGCTCGACCTTCTTCCGTTGCTACTGGATCCAAGGAAGAGTACGGCCAGTGAGGCGCGCAGGATCAGGAAAAAAAAAGAGGTTAATTTGTTTGGGAGATGGAGAGATCAGCATGGAAAAAAGAGGTTAATTTGCTAGAGGGTATTAAGGGTATTAAATAAAGTCAGTTTACAAAATTAATTCACAGCATTAAACTATTTCGCGAGATCTATCTAATGAGGCATTTGACCACACGATTAGAGGATGATTACTGTAGCACTACTGTAGCAAAACATGGCTTAATTAGACTCATTAGATTCGTCGCGCAAAGTTACACACATCCCTAAATGGGTTTTGCAAATAGACTTCATTAGTACTTCATGCATATAAGATTCCTTTTGGAAATTTTTTTCCGCTCAACTGTGAAACACGGCCGAGATGTCGCGCGAAGAAAAATGGGGCAGTCGATTTCTTTGTAGGCCTTGTTTTGAGAGTTTGGGGTCTCTTCGTAATCATTGCGACAGCATTTCGTTTGTATGTGTGAAAAATTGTCTAAAAATTGATTAATTAGGTTTAAAATGTTCGTTTCGCAGAGTACAATAAGACTATGCAATTAATTTTTGATTTCATCGTACTCCATGCATGTTATGATATTTTGATGTGATGATGAATTTTTTTTACATAGTAAATTTGGAAGTTAATTTTTGAAACTAAACGAGGCCTTACTTCATGCAGACCCACTTTTCTGATAGCATCGGTGCTGGATTTATTACCATACTGCCCAAATGGAAGGAGTGATTCCAATTTTCCGTCCATGGGACCCAATTTTTTTTTTAGCACCGCGCTATCACGTTTGTGGAGGGCCTAACATATCATAATTTTCTTGTCGATATCTCTGATCGATCAATCGCAAGATGTTTACATTTGATTGGATAGTTCAATTTTTATGTTTCTGTACGTACTGTACTACACTACCGATGCCGGCCGTATTTCCTTTCTGCTAACAATATCGTATACGATTTTGTTTTCATGGAAAAAAAATGTGAGTGAAAATAAAAACAATCTCGACCTATTTCTGAATCGTAGACGGCTAAAATGTCGGCACACCACACCCTACCTCCTTTCTTCGTATCCGACGTGGCAGCTTATAGTAGCCAAAGCCAACTCAATCAATGACCCCGATCGGACAATGAACATTTTTCTGAATGAATGAACCCCCGGCCGGCATATAACCAACTTTTCCCCGTCAAAGCAGTGCTGCCACGACGGCGACTGCCCATCAATTCACCATCTGCCTCTACAGCGGCGCGCACGTACAAATAGTCATCTAATTAAGTCATGTGGCATGTCGCGTTCTAGCAGGTAGCAGCTACAAACACAAAGAAAGCATCTCGTCTACTCGTTCACACGACGACGGCGCCATTTCTTTTGTTTCTTTCCTTCCCGGCTTCCCCCAGTCGTTCACACACATCTCCGATCCATTCCATCAGAAGGTGTATCTATGCACGGTGATATACACATGATGGACCAAATCACCAAACCAAGCTAGGCGTCGTGATTGTCAACCGTGCCGTGTCACCGGCCCTCTTGGATGGTGGTGACGGTGAGCTCGTTGGTGCTGCACGACGTGGTGGCGTGCGACGACGACGGCGACCGCGTCCGCGCCTCCGACGACCCTCGGTCCTCCTCGCTGCTGCTGACCCTCAGCGAGAAGTGCGGCGGCCGCCTCGGGTCCGGCAGCGACGTCGAGGCGCCGCCGGCGCCGTCGCTGGTGGCGGCGGCCAGCATCGCCGTCACGTCGGCCATCGTCGGCCGGTCGGCGGCGCTGTCCTGCACGCAGAGCAGCGCCACCTTGACGCACCGCACGATGGCCGCCGCGTCGCCGCACTCGCCCAGCGTCGGGTCGATCAGCTCGAACGCCCGACCTTCCCTCCACAGCTGCCACGCCTGTACAGATATCATAAGCATCATCATCAAACGAAATGCGACCATTTTGTCAGCAATGTTGTACGTTAAGTTATTGGGACAAAGGAAGCGACGACAATTTGGCAGCTAATAATCAACTCACGTATCCGAGCAGGTTGATGAAGTCGCCGTACTGGTGGTGGTGGCCGCTGTTCCTCTTGCCGCTGACGATCTCGAGCAGCAGCACGCCGAAGCTGTACACGTCGGACTTGATGGAGAAGATGCCCTCGGAGGCGTACTCGGGAGACATGTACCCACTGTGAGCATCGAAAGGAACTGTCAGCTGTCGCAAGACAGAAGCACTACGAGGAGTCTACAAGTGAAATGTACATTTCAGCTGAAAATGATATGTTCTCACTATGTTCCGACGACTCTGTTGGTGTTGGCTTCAGTCATGTTGGAGCCAAAGATCCTGGCAATGCCGAAGTCCGAGATCTTGGGGTTGAGCTCTTTGTCCAGCAAAATGTTGCTGGCCTTCAGGTCCCGGTGGATGATGCGCACCCGGGAGTGCTTATGCAAGTACAGCAATCCCTGTGCGATGCCTTCAATTATGCGCCGCCGTTTCTCCCAGTCCAGCAATGTGCCACGCTGTTGGTCTGTATATACGCACGTAGAGAGATAACACCATAATTAATTAGCCAAGCCCCACTCCTCCCTCTCCATACATAGAGCAGGACAAATTGACGACGAGCTGTACCGAAGATGAAGCAGTCGAGGCTGCGGTTGGGCATGTACTCGTAGACGAGCATCTTCTCCTCGTCCTGGACGCAGCAACCGACCAGGCGGACCAGGTTGGTGTGCTGGAGCTTGGCGATCAGCTGGATCTCGTTCTTGAACTCCTCCAATCCCTGCCCGGAATGCGCCGCCAGACGCTTCACCGCGATCTCGGCACCGTCCGCAAGCTTCCCCTGCAGCACGTACAGTCAGAGTCTGTCACGCCTGTTCGTCTCAATGCAATGCAAGCACTTGAATGAACCTGATATATACAAAGATGTCAATCAGCTCGCCTTGTAGACGGGGCCGAAGCCGCCCTTGCCGAGCCGGTTCTCGTCGGAGAAGCCCCCGGTGGCGGCGGCCAGCTCGCCGAAGTCGTAGAGCGTGAACTCCGAGGTGCTCTCCTCGATCCTCCACAGCTTCAGCGCCTCCTCCGTCTTGGAGCTGTTCCGGGAATGTGGCTGCGTCATCGGCCGCCGCATTCTCATCTTTCCTGGAACGTTGCAGGTTTTCAGCTCGTTATTTCAGCACTTTTTCCTGGCGCTAGAATTGTATTGTCTATTTGTGTGTCGTCTTCTTACCGGCTCTCTTCCTTTGTGTCCTGATTATCAGAAGGCCGGCAAGCAGCAGGCCACAGACCACCGTGATTGATACGACGAGAGCGATGATTAAGACCTTTTTGTGGCTGCTTCCTAGTACATAATTTAGAGATAATAAGCAACCGTAATTTAGTGATAACACATACACACTACTAATTGAGTGGTTGCAACTTATGTACAACTGATGAAGAACAAACGGACATACTAGTAACACCAACCTAATGTGTTTGAAATTGCAAGTTGGAGCAACAAGAAATGTATGCATGCATGCGACATTTGTGACATAAGCAGTGGTACTGGTAACATAATATTCTTCCCGATTGTTGCAGTAAATAAACAAAGAAAAGTTTGTGTCTGGCATTACCATCGTTCCGCCGTTGTTGGGCGCGGACCCGCCGGCGTGCTCCAGGCCGATCCTGACGTTCGGCGTGCCCTCATAGAACTGGTACCCTTCAGCATCGCCGTCACGTCGGCCATCGTCGGCCGGTCGGCGGCGCTGTCCTGCACGCAGAGCAGCGCCACCTTGACGCACCGCACGATGGCCGCCGCGTCGCCGCACTCGCCCAGCGTCGGGTCGATCAGCTCGAACGCCCGACCTTCCCTCCACAGCTGCCACGCCTGTACAGATATCATAAGCATCATCATCAAACGAAATGCGACCATTTTGTCAGCAATGTTGTACGTTAAGTTATTGGGACAAAGGAAGCGACGACAATTTGGCAGCTAATAATCAATATTCTCACGTATCCGAGCAGGTTGATGAAGTCGCCGTACTGGTGGTGGTGGCCGCTGTTCCTCTTGCCGCTGACGATCTCGAGCAGCAGCACGCCGAAGCTGTACACGTCGGACTTGATGGAGAAGATGCCCTCGGAGGCGTACTCGGGAGACATGTACCCACTGTGAGCATCGAAAGGAACTGTCAGCTGTCGCAAGACAGAAGCACTACGAGGAGTCTACAAGTGAAATGTACATTTCAGCTGAAAATGATATGTTCTCACTATGTTCCGACGACTCTGTTGGTGTTGGCTTCAGTCATGTTGGAGCCAAAGATCCTGGCAATGCCGAAGTCCGAGATCTTGGGGTTGAGCTCTTTGTCCAGCAAAATGTTGCTGGCCTTCAGGTCCCGGTGGATGATGCGCACCCGGGAGTGCTTATGCAAGTACAGCAATCCCTGTGCGATGCCTTCAATTATGCGCCGCCGTTTCTCCCAGTCCAGCAATGTGCCACGCTGTTGGTCTGTATATACGCACGTAGAGAGATAACACCATAATTAATTAGCCAAGCCCCACTCCTCCCTCTCCATACATAGAGCAGGACAAATTGACGACGAGCTGTACCGAAGATGAAGCAGTCGAGGCTGCGGTTGGGCATGTACTCGTAGACGAGCATCTTCTCCTCGTCCTGGACGCAGCAACCGACCAGGCGGACCAGGTTGGTGTGCTGGAGCTTGGCGATCAGCTGGATCTCGTTCTTGAACTCCTCCAATCCCTGCCCGGAATGCGCCGCCAGACGCTTCACCGCGATCTCGGCACCGTCCGCAAGCTTCCCCTGCAGCACGTACAGTCAGAGTCTGTCACGCCTGTTCGTCTCAATGCAATGCAAGCACTTGAATGAACCTGATATATACAAAGATGTCAATCAGCTCGCCTTGTAGACGGGGCCGAAGCCGCCCTTGCCGAGCCGGTTCTCGTCGGAGAAGCCCCCGGTGGCGGCGGCCAGCTCGCCGAAGTCGTAGAGCGTGAACTCCGAGGTGCTCTCCTCGATCCTCCACAGCTTCAGCGCCTCCTCCGTCTTGGAGCTGTTCCGGGAATGTGGCTGCGTCATCGGCCGCCGCATTCTCATCTTTCCTGGAACGTTGCAGGTTTTCAGCTCGTTATTTCAGCACTTTTTCCTGGCGCTAGAATTGTATTGTCTATTTGTGTGTCGTCTTCTTACCGGCTCTCTTCCTTTGTGTCCTGATTATCAGAAGGCCGGCAAGCAGCAGGCCACAGACCACCGTGATTGATACGACGAGAGCGATGATTAAGACCTTTTTGTGGCTGCTTCCTAGTACATAATTTAGAGATAATAAGCAACCGTAATTTAGTGATAACACATACACACTACTAATTGAGTGGTTGCAACTTATGTACAACTGATGAAGAACAAACGGACATACTAGTAACACCAACCTAATGTGTTTGAAATTGCAAGTTGGAGCAACAAGAAATGTATGCATGCATGCGACATTTGTGACATAAGCAGTGGTACTGGTAACATAATATTCTTCCCGATTGTTGCAGTAAATAAACAAAGAAAAGTTTGTGTCTGGCATTACCATCGGTTCCGCCGTTGTTGGGCGCGGACCCGCCGGCGTGCTCCAGGCCGATCCTGACGTTCGGCGTGCCCTCATAGAACTGGTACCCTTCGTACCTGAAGCTGCACCGCACGCCGGAGATCCGCCCTCCCTCGCGGCCGTCGTACCACTGGCGGTTAAGGTCGGCGATCCCCTGGAAGCAGCGCCAGCACTGCGCCGGCGCGAGGTCCGGCGTGCACTGCGCGAGGCCGTACACCGTGGGCAGGCCGGCGTTGATGAACATGACGGCGCTGGCGAGGCGGCGCGACGAGTTGTAGGCGCCGTACATGGCCATCTCCCCGAACAGCGTCCCCACCAGCGACAGGAAGAAGCTCCGGCTGGTGGCGTTCCGGGCGTCCCACCCGGCGTACGTGGTGGCGTTCGTGTCGGACATGCCGTTGATCACCGGGGCGTTGTCGTCGCCGGCGTCGGCGCGCGCGAGGAAGTCGGCGCCGGAGTAGCGCGCCGTGCAGTGCCGCTGACGATCTCGAGCAGCAGCACGCCGAAGCTGTACACGTCGGACTTGATGGAGAAGATGCCCTCGGAGGCGTACTCGGGAGACATGTACCCACTGTGAGCATCGAAAGGAACTGTCAGCTGTCGCAAGACAGAAGCACTACGAGGAGTCTACAAGTGAAATGTACATTTCAGCTGAAAATGATATGTTCTCACTATGTTCCGACGACTCTGTTGGTGTTGGCTTCAGTCATGTTGGAGCCAAAGATCCTGGCAATGCCGAAGTCCGAGATCTTGGGGTTGAGCTCTTTGTCCAGCAAAATGTTGCTGGCCTTCAGGTCCCGGTGGATGATGCGCACCCGGGAGTGCTTATGCAAGTACAGCAATCCCTGTGCGATGCCTTCAATTATGCGCCGCCGTTTCTCCCAGTCCAGCAATGTGCCACGCTGTTGGTCTGTATATACGCACGTAGAGAGATAACACCATAATTAATTAGCCAAGCCCCACTCCTCCCTCTCCATACATAGAGCAGGACAAATTGACGACGAGCTGTACCGAAGATGAAGCAGTCGAGGCTGCGGTTGGGCATGTACTCGTAGACGAGCATCTTCTCCTCGTCCTGGACGCAGCAACCGACCAGGCGGACCAGGTTGGTGTGCTGGAGCTTGGCGATCAGCTGGATCTCGTTCTTGAACTCCTCCAATCCCTGCCCGGAATGCGCCGCCAGACGCTTCACCGCGATCTCGGCACCGTCCGCAAGCTTCCCCTGCAGCACGTACAGTCAGAGTCTGTCACGCCTGTTCGTCTCAATGCAATGCAAGCACTTGAATGAACCTGATATATACAAAGATGTCAATCAGCTCGCCTTGTAGACGGGGCCGAAGCCGCCTTTGCCGAGCCGGTTCTCGTCGGAGAAGTCCCCGGTGGCGGCGGCCAGCTCGCCGAAGTCGTAGAGCGTGAACTCCGAGGTGCTCTCCTCGATCCTCCACAGCTTCAGCGCCTCCTCCGTCTTGGAGCTGTTCCGGGAATGTGGCTGCATCATCGGCCGCCGCCTCATCTTTCCTGGATCATTGCAGGTTTTCTGCTCGTTAATTCAGCAGTTTTTCGTGGCGCTAGAATTGTATTGTCTGTCTGTCGTCTTCTTACCGGCTCTCTTTCTTTGTGTCCTGGTTATCAGAAGGCCGGCAAGCAGCAGGCCACAGACCACCGTGATTGATACGACGAGAGCGATGATTAAGACCTTTTTGTGGCTGCTTCCTAGTACATAATTTAGAGATAATAAGCAACCGTAATTTAGTGATAACACATACACACTACTAATTGAGTGGTTGCAACTTATGTACAACTGATGAAGAACAAACGGACATACTAGTAACACCAACCTAATGTGTTTGAAATTGCAAGTTGGAGCAACAAGAAATGTATGCATGCATGCGACATTTGTGACATAAGCAGTGGTACTGGTAACATAATATTCTTCCCGATTGTTGCAGTAAATAAACAAAGAAAAGTTTGTGTCTGGCATTACCATCGGTTCCGCCGTTGTTGGGCGCGGACCCGCCGGCGTGCTCCAGGCCGATCCTGACGTTCGGCGTGCCCTCATAGAACTGGTACCCTTCGTACCTGAAGCTGCACCGCACGCCGGAGATCCGCCCTCCCTCGCGGCCGTCGTACCACTGGCGGTTAAGGTCGGCGATCCCCTGGAAGCAGCGCCAGCACTGCGCCGGCGCGAGGTCCGGCGTGCACTGCGCGAGGCCGTACACCGTGGGCAGGTCGGCGTTGATGAACATGACAGCGCTGGCGAGGCGGCGCGACGAGTTGTAGGCGCCGTACATGGCCATCTCCCCGAACAGCGTCCCCACCAGCGACAGGAAGAAGCTCCGGCTGGTGGCGTTCCGGGCGTCCCACCCGGCGTACGTGGTGGCGTTCGTGTCGGACATGCCGTTGATCACCGGGGCGTTGTCGTCGCCGGCGTCGGCGCGCGCGAGGAAGTCGGCGCCGGAGTAGCGCGCCGTGCAGAGGTCGGCGTAGAGCGTGGCGTCGCGGGCGGCGCTGCAGAGGCGGCGCAGGCGGGCGAAGGCGCCGGCGAGGCACGACGAGCAGGCCGTGGCGTCGGTGATGTCGCCGCGGCACAGGGCGAGGCCGTAGGCGGCGGCGTCGGGGGAGGAGGCGGCGATGGAGGAGGAGGCGAAGAGGGATGGGGAGGAGGAGGCGGTGCCCGGGAGGGAGGAGATGAGGCGGTCGAGGTTGGCGGCGAAGGCGCTGCCGGCGGTGAAGTTGCCCGTGGTGCCATTGCACGAGTGCGCCTCGTACTCCGCGGCGGCGAAGAGGGAAGGCGAGGCGAGCAGCAGGAGGAGAAAGAGGAGGCCGGCCATGCCGATCGAGGGAGCGAGGTAGTATTGCTCCTTTCGCAATGGGAAAGCAGAGAAAGACACTAGAGGATCATCATTCGTGGTAGTTTTTGGTTGCTGTTGGTGGCGTAAGCAAGTGGATTATGCTGCGATTAGGGAAGGCCGAGTCAAAGGCGCCGCGGTAGAAAAAGAAGAAGAACTCGAGAAAGGTGTTAGTTGGCGAGGAATGGATGGAGCACTACAACAACGGAATAGAATTTGTGTTTGCTTTGTATAACCGCGCGGGTGATCTGGACTGATGCTCGTGCAGGCCCGGGGTTGTTGGCCAGTCATCACGCTGATTATTGCTGTGTCGTGTTTGACGATGGCCGTGGAGGAGGTGTCGGGGAAGCATCGGTGACGGCGATGATCGAGGCCGATCGATGGGCGGAAAATGGAAAGCTTATTTACCTTTTGCTACGACTCCGGCGATTATTCACGTACGGAGGCGAAACGCGACGAAGTTTCAGGCGGCCGGTCTCTGAACCCGGGGCGGCGCTTGCGTGGCCGTGTCGAAAGTCAAAACTGCCGTGCCCCCGTGCGTAAACGCGACTGAGCTGTCTATCACCGACTCAGATGGGGAGTGGTGGTCAGCACGAGGGAGGACACGATGGCTAATTGACGTACTGCTGCAGAAACAGAGCCACAGGCTCCAGGGCGTACGCTGGTACTGGTACTGCTACGCTGTGTCGGTAACGGTTAGCCGTAGGTGGCACGTGCGTACTGTATACTGCTTGCTATCCGGAGATATGAAAGCTGCTGCACGTGCCGGCCGGCTGTACGGATAACGGATACTGTACGTGCCGCTCGTTATCTCCGAGCTGATTACGAGATCTCAAGCACTGTTTGCAGGACCGTTTCGTTTCGAGACGCGCGTGAACGAACCGGAACCGATCGTGTGGCAGACGCCATGGCCACGGAGACGGAGAGGGGAAGAGTCAGAGCTCGTTTGGTTGGGTCAGCGTCCGATGACGAAGCTGGCACACGTACGACAGCCAAGCCTCTGACCCTACTCACTTTGCTTAATTACTGCCATGGCTCCTGTGTGGCGGGCTTGCGGCGCGCTCCTTTCTGCTTAACTACGTACAGGGGGATAATGTTCTGTGATGGCGTCTTTTGCAGACCAAAACAACTGTCGAAAAGTAGAATTCAGAAAAAGTCGATGCACCGTTAGTGGTTGACCAGAACAGTACCTCAATAAACGCTAGTACAACACCGCATTGACGTCAGTTAGTCCGTATAGATAGTGCACGGGCATAAAACTCGTACTGAAGATACTCGGAGTACAATGTGTCGACAAAAGCAAACTAGCAAAGCTTGTATATATATTCCTCCTATGCCATTTCAGCGGAATTGACGTATTTTTTTAAGACAAAATTCTCAAAATTCTCTCTCCAAACTTCACTATTCACCTATCGCATCAAATCTCTCTCCTCATGTATGGAACACTAAACGTGGGTAAATAAAAAAAACTAAGTACATGGTTTTGATGTACACGACGAGACGAATCTTTTGAGTCTAGTTAGGTCATGGTAGGATAATGTTTATCACAAACAAACGAAAAGTGCTACAGTGACCGATGTGACTTTTTCACTTCACTTTTTACCTTTTTTCAGAAACTAAACACCCCCAAAGTTCTCCATCTCATCGAGCAAGATGTTAACTTGCGACATCGAGTCTACCAATGTATCTTATGTTTTGTTGTTCAAGTCTTCTACATTTATGTAATAAAACCATATGTGTTTTGAAACTAGTAATGTGGCTCGCGTAAATTTACGCGGGTAGCTAGTTATTTACACTAATTTTTTGATTTCTTTAATTTAAATATAATTTTATTTAAATATTCGTTGTTATATTGTCAATAGGATTTGTTCAAATGTGCCTAAACTAACGTATTATTTTTATCATTATGTATATGCCACATGATATGAAACAATATTTGACATTAATTCTCTGATCAACTTTTAATTATTTTATTTATTTAATTTAGAATTTAACTATTTATTTACTCTAACCAATGGACTTTAAGGGTTAATATATATTATTAGATCTTAAAAAAAACAGTGTGTATTATTTTTATTTCAATTAATATGGTAATAAGATTATATTATTAAGATTAACTTCACCAATACCTCTCAAAACAGACTCTCCAAATATTAAAAATATTAAAAATAGGTAGGGACGTCCCCTGCTGACTTTGGTAAAAAAAACCAGACTCTCCAAATACTAAATGGAGGCTATCTTTATTTTTTAAGGGCCACAAAAATGCAACAACTCTAGCAATAGCCTTCATAAATATAGAGCTTTCTATAAACTTGGAAGCCTCCCATAGGGGGTTCTATGGGGTCAAGTAGAGGCCTGCTGGAGTTTAACTTTTTTCTGGACCTCTAAACTCAGGATAGGGGCTTGTATCTGCTGGAGTGCACTTTTTTTGACCCTCTAAACTTGGGACAGAAGACGTGCAGGTCGACGTGTTGTCCTCCGCTTATTGTTGAACGTTGCCTCTTATATAGCGGAACGTGGTATGGCACATAGGGATTCAGTCTGCCCCCACTCGTCGTACTCTATTATCATCCTCAAATAAATATTTTTATATAGTCATTGAGATTCTCCCCTCTAGGGGAAAAATTTGCTGTGGGACACTTAACTTTTGTGAAATTAGTTGTGACACACTAAAATATTTTTTCTTTGCTGGAACACACTAATTTCTTTGCTGAAACACGCCGCCTAGTGTGTTGTGACTAATAATTTTTTTACAGTGTCCCACAATAATATCGAAATCGAATAGTGTCCTGTAGCAAAATTTGCCCTCTAAATTTCTTGTGCACCCGTTATTCTATATATCTCATAGTCTATACCAACTACCAACACGTGAGCCCTCCCATCTCTTTTTATTCTTTTCTTTCACTGGCGCCATCACTCCCCCACCACTCTATCTCACTCCCTTTATCTCCCCCTTTATCTAGTGGTGGTGGCGACGGCGGCGAGAGGTGCCAGTCTCCTCTGCTAGCAGCCTTCAGCCTCGAAAGTCTCTCGCTACACGCGCAGCGGACAAACGCCGAACTTCGAAGGCACGCAAGCGGCTCCTGCGGCGTTGATGGGGATGGACGATCGCGCGGCGACTGGTAGGACTCCCGCGGCGACTCCCGCGGCGAACACGGACGGCCGCGCGGTGGCGGTGGAGGGCTCTCGCGACGGGCGGTGGCGACGGCGACGGACAATCACGCGGCGACTGAGAGGACTCCCGTGACGGCCACGGACGGATGCGCGGCAACCTTGGACGGCCGAACGACGGTGACGGTGGAGGTCTCCCGCGGCGGCCTCGGACGGCTGCACGGCGGCGGCGGAGGGCTCCCGCGGCGGCTGCGCTGAAGGCCTTTGGCTATGCGCGGAGCTGACGGACCCCGAACTCCGAAGGCGCGCGAGTGGCTGCTGCGGCGGCGACGGCGGCGGATGATTGCTCGACGACTGCGAGGACTCCTACGGCAACCCCGACCGGCCACGCGGCGGCGGTGGAGGGCTCCCACGGCGGCGACGATGGCAGAGGCTCATACGTCGACAACGAGGACTCCTGCGGCGACCATGGACAGCCGCACGACAACCTTGAATGGCAGCACGACGGTGGCGGTGGAGGTCCCCGCGGCGACCTCGGATGGCCGCACGGCGGCAATGGAAGGCTCCAACGGCGGCCGCGCTGAAGGTCTTTGGCTACGCGCAGAGCGGATGGACCCCGAACTTCAAACGCGCGCGAGCAGCTCCTGCGGCCGCGACGACGACGGATTATCGCGCGGCGACTGCGAGGAGTCCAGCTACGGCCACGGACGGCCGCGCGACGGTGGTGGAGGGCTCTTGCGGCGGACGATCATGCGGCAACTGCGAGGACTCCCGCGGCGGTCACGGACGGCCGGGCTGCGGCAGTGGAGGGCTTCGGCGGCGGCCTTGAATGGCCGCACAACGGCGGTAGTGATGGTCTCGCGCGGCGGCCTCGGACGTCCGCACGACGACGACGGAGGGCTCCCGCGGCGGCTGTGCTGAAGTCCTTTGGCTGCGCGCGGAGCGGACGGACCCGGAAGTCGAAGGCGCGCGAGCGGTTCCCATGGCGGCGACGGCAGCGGACGATCGCGTGCCCTCTGCGAGGACTCCCGCAGCGCCCACGGACGGTCGCGCGACGGCGGTGGAGGTCTCTCGCAGCGGCCTCGGACGGCCGCACGGCGGCGGCGGTGGGCTCATGCACGGAGTGGTGGCTGCGAAATAATATATCTCATGTTATTTATTTTATTTTATCTATTTATTAATCATATTTGTTATAGATTTATTGGATTAACGTGGATCGTTAGATCTTCATAAGATCCGATGGTATATATTCTTTTCTTTTTTTGAATTAACGGAATAACATGGACCGTTAGATGTTCATAAAATCCGACGGCATATATTCTTCTCTTTTTTAGATTAACGTCGGATTTTCCTGGCCCTCTCGGTGAATCCAGTGGCTCCTTTTGCTTCTATTGTAATAAGATAATAGATTTCTTCTTCTTGCTTAAATGAAGTAGTAGAGCTCCTGCTTCAATTTTAAAAAAAAACGAAAAAGAAAAAACAATGGCACTGCCAAGCTTAGAGTTCATATTAAACATTCCTTCACAATCATTTTTATTTACGCAAGCACACAACATCTATCTCTACGTATGTTTATGATAGACTAATTGGGTTTATCTTAAAATTTACAAAATGACTATAGATATAGTGTTGTCAATGGACATATCATATTTAAAATAATATAATATTAGCAGTAAACGTAGTCACTCTGATGAGCTAGAGGCTCGAACCCGAATGCGAGTGGATACGTCTTGCTTGGACTGTGGATTACTTTTTAGAAGGCCTTCAAACACCGAGAAATACGACTTTTGTATCAAATAGTTCTTTAGTATTGAAATAAGCATGTAAATAAAAATAAATATATAACATAACCGGCACGACGGGAAGGAAGTGGCGTTGTGCGAGCTTTTGCCGGTTGACACGTTGAGAAGCCACATGAAGTTCTGTTCCAAAAAA
>OAMR01000075.1:3115517-3135187 GCA_900205405.1 Echinochloa crus-galli
AAAAAAAAAAAAAAAAAAAAAAAACAGACCCAGGCAGGAGCAACGTGGAATTTCTGGTTATGGCACAGCAGACAGCAGTCTTGGGCCTTCCGTGACCCTGCCCAGGCCGTTCAAGTTCACAGCATGCATGGTGGGCCGTGATTTGTTTGAAAACCCGCCGGCAACCCATAATTCCCAAAGCTAAGGCCGTGATGGACCGTATCTGTATATCGGCCCTTTAGGGGTGAACGAGGCCGTGACCAGGGCTCCCCCAACTGGGAAACCAGACATTCGACCTCCACCAACCGTTGATACCGGTCCGTTTTACCTCCCTGAACCCTAATGACCACCTTCTCCCATTCACGTCCACACCTCAAGCTCGTGTCCTTTATTCGGCTGGCGACTCGGACTCGAGTGCACGTGGGACAGGCCGACGTGGCACCACGTATACGTAAACCGCTGTCAAAACCACCCAGAGAGTTAAAACGGACCGGTATCAACATATGGTGGAGGCAGTGGCGGAGCCACAGGGGGCTCTAGCCCCCCTACTCACCTGTGGAGGTCGAATTTCTGGTTTTCCAGTTGGGGGAGCCAAATCGAACAACGACGATACATGAGGGGGGTGGGATGGACTTAATCCCCAAGGGTTAGTGTTGAAGGCAAGATACGGCCCATGATGAATGGGCCGATAATCAATACTGTTGTTCACAGTTACGAAAACACTGTTATTCATTCAGGTTCAGAATAGCGATTGGACTTGTAGTTCAATGGTAGGACGGTCCAGTGGGACGCTACCCACCAGGGTTCAAATCCTGGTGCTCGCACTTTTTCCTGGGATTTATCAGGATTTACCGGCGCTATGCGTTAAGTGGTAAGCGGCGTTTCCGTCGACAACGAGGTGCCAATGGTGACTTTGGAATCTCCAGATCTGCCGGTGCTCTGCTCAGTTCTTCGGAGGTGCTCATAGGGGTAGGTTAGCGTACGTGTATTCATAGGGGTGAGTGTGCGTGCGTGTGTGAGCGTCTGCGTTGTACTGTGTAATCTCAGAAAAAAAAATTCAGGTTCAGAATATGTACAAAGATTCATAATATTAATTCCATCCTAAGATAATTAGCACTGTAATAAGCACATACAAGTGTAGTAGAGCTACAGTCACATATTGAAGTGTACCCACACAAATATCACAAGTTTACAGATCAGCTAACCACTAAAGTCACTCAAAAATGGACCAATAATTACTGGAGCTGGTCATCAAGACTCAAGAGAAATTAAAGCGTTAGCTAACACGTTGATGGCCATGGTCATATCTTTGCATCAACTATGTTAACCTATACCCTGATCCTTTATCTTTGTTTTCCATATGTCTGAATTCTGATCATATAAGAGTAGTCCTGTACAGTTACCGTCCTAGAAATGAATCTCCGAGATGTGTGTTCCTGCTACGATATATGCTACCTGCCTTCCTCGTGATCCGTGAGGGTGATGTTGCTGATCCTGCAGGACGACACGGCGAGGCTGCTGATCCGGACGTTGTAGTAGGCTGGCTGCCTGGGCTCCGGCATGGTGATCCCCTCGCTGCCCAGCATCGCCACCACCTCCGACATGTTGGGCCGGTCGTCGGCGCTGTCCTGCACGCACAGCAGCGCCACCTGCAGGCACTTCATCACCTCCGCCACCGGCACGTCGTCGCCCAGCGACGGGTCCACCAGCTCGTGCCATTTCCCGTCCTGCCACAGCTGGTACGCCTGCAAGTGGAATTCGAGCGGGCATTGTTTTTCAGTGCTCTGTCTGTCATCAGGCTATTTGCATTGCTGAACTGATATGGGAATTCTCGTTGAAAGTGAGCTAATATACTGATGAACTGTACTTACATATCCTGTGAGGTTGAAGAATTTGCCGTACTGGTAGAACCCGGCGGTCCTCTTCCCGGTGATAATCTCGAGGAGCAAGACGCCGAAGCTGAACACGTCGGATTTGATGGAGAAGAGGCCCTCGGAAGCGTACTCCGGCGCGATGTAACCACTGGTCGCAAGAAATGCAGAAGATATGAACATTGTAACAAGAACACCAACAAAGACTAGTTCTGAATCTTTGTTAGCTGACATTAGAAAAGTGTACTTCGATCAGTGCTACTATGGCCACACTTACTGCGTGCCGACGACCCTGGTGGTGTTGGCCTCGGTGACGTTGGAGCAGAAGATCCTGGCCATGCCGAAGTCGGAGATCTTGGGGTTCATGTCGCGATCCAGGAGGATGTTGCTGGCCTTGAGGTCCCGGTGGATGACCCGCAGCCGCGAGTGCTTGTGCAGGTACAGCAGGCCCTGCGCGACGCCGTCAATGATGCGGAACCGCCGCTCCCATGTCAGGATCTTCCCTTTCTCAGCGTCTGCAACTCGGTGATTGCAACGGCATGCCTTGGCATCAGTATTCAGTGATAAAGAGGGTGCAGGAATGGTTGGCATGGTGGTGTGAATGCAGCGTTGGGAGATGAGATCGGGTACCGAAGATGAAGAAGTCGAGGCTCTTGTTGTGCATGTACTCGTAGATGAGCATCTTCTCCTCGGCCTGCACGCAGCAGCCCAGCAGCCGGACAAGGTTGGTGTGCTGCAGCTTGGCGATCAGCTGGATCTCCGTCTTGAACTCCATCAGGCCCTGCACCGAGCACGACGACAGCCGCTTGATCGCGATCTCCAGCCCGCCAGGCAGCTCCCCCTGAACGAAGAATATATAATGGAACATATTGAGTATTGGCTGTTGCTACATTTACAAACTACACCAGCCGTATATACTGAAGATCAATGTGGTGATTTCTCTGAATGTGTGCATGAAAATATAAGTGATGAAGTACCTTGTAGACGGGTCCAAATCCGCCCTGGCCGAGCTTGAGGTCGTCGGAGAAGTTGTCGGTGGCGTCTGCGATCTGGTCGAAGTCGAAGAGCGAGAACTCGGAGTCGCTCTCCTCGATCCGCCAGAGCTTGAGCACCTGCTCCATCTCCATGGACATGGTGGGCACGCTCACCGTGCCTGACATACTGGTCACTGCATGCAGATCAAACCAGCGGGCACGCCGTTAGTGACACCGGCCAACGCAAGCACGTACACGAAGCAGCTTTTGACGAACACCACTGTGTCAGTACACTGGCTGAATAATTCTGCGAGTCGATCGTTAGTCTGCTTACCTCTCCTCCTCCGCTTTCTGATCCACAGGAAGCACGCCAGGAAGCAGGCCAGAAGCACTGACACGGGGACGACGATCGCGACGATCCATAGTATACTGCTGCTGCTACCTGATGAACGTACATGATGTTAGTCTGCTTACATGATGTCATTAGCGAAGGTGATTAGCATAATTAATTAAGATGATGAAACAAGCTAGTTAGGTAATGCTAGCTGCTAGTAGAGGCGCGGCATGCAGTTAGGCGTACGTGCTCGTAACATCTGAAAAGTGTCTTGTACGTTGACGTTGAACACGTGACGTTAGGTCCGGGAGCAAAATGCAATATACTCCCTCCGTCCCACAAAACATACAAGTCTAGCTTTAGACAAGATCAATAAACATGTAAAAAGACATGATTGCCTCTACTATGTTCTATAAACTTGTGATGGGGAAGTGCTTTCTATGTTTTTTAATCATTCTACTGTACAGTAGGCCCCGGCGGTGGTGGGGTGCTGCTGATTTTTGTTGTGTGCTGGATGAGTTGCTCCTGATTTTTTATTAATTTAAACTATGTAGTGGGTCCCACACCCGTACTGGTAGAACCCGGCGGTCCTCTTCCCGGTGATAATCTCGAGGAGCAAGACGCCGAAGCTGAACACGTCGGATTTGATGGAGAAGAGGCCCTCGGAAGCGTACTCCGGCGCGATGTAACCACTGGTCGCAAGAAATGCAGAAGATATGAACATTGTAACAAGAACACCAACAAAGACTAGTTCTGAATCTTTGTTAGCTGACATTAGAAAAGTGTACTTCGATCAGTGCTACTATGGCCGGCCACTTACTGCGTGCCGACGACCCTGGTGGTGTTGGCCTCGGTGACGTTGGAGCAGAAGATCCTGGCCATGCCGAAGTCGGAGATCTTGGGGTTCATGTCGCGGTCCAGGAGGATGTTGCTGGCCTTGAGGTCCCGGTGGATGACCCGCAGCCGCGAGTGCTTGTGCAGGTACAGCAGGCCCTGCGCGACGCCGTCAATGATGCGGAACCGCCGCTCCCATGTCAGGATCTTCCCTTTCTCAGCGTCTGCAACTCGGTGATTGCAACGGCATGCCTTGGCATCAGTATTCAGTGATAAAGAGGGTGCAGGAATGGTTGGCATGGTGGTGTGAATGCAGCGTTGGGAGATGAGATCGGGTACCGAAGATGAAGAAGTCGAGGCTCTTGTTGTGCATGTACTCGTAGATGAGCATCTTCTCCTCGGCCTGCACGCAGCAGCCCAGCAGCCGGACAAGGTTGGTGTGCTGCAGCTTGGCGATGAGCTGGATCTCCGTCTTGAACTCCATCAGGCCCTGCACTGAGCACGACGACAGCCGCTTGATCGCGATCTCCAGCCCGCCGGGCAGCTCGCCCTGAAGAAGCATATATAAAGGAACATATTGACTATTGACTGTTACTGTACGTCTGTACTACATTTACAAACTACAGCAGCACCATCCACCATATATACTGAAGATCAATGTGGTGATTTCTCCTTTTTTTTCTTGCGAGATGTGGTGATTTCTCTGAATGTGTGCATGGAAATAAGTGATGAAGTACCTTGTAGACGGGTCCGAATCCGCCCTGGCCGAGCTTGTGGTGGTCGGAGAAGTTATCCGTGGCGTCGGCGATCTGGTCGAAGTCGAAGAGCGAGAACTCGGAGTCGCTCTCCTCGATGCGCCAGAGCTTGAGCACCTGCTCCATCTCCATGGACATGGTGGGCACGCTCACCGTGCCTGACATACTGGTCACTGCATGCAGATCAAACCAGCGGGCACGCCGTTAGTGACACCGGCCAACGCAAGCACGTACACGAAGCAGCTTTTGACGAACACCACTGTGTCAGTACACTGGCTGAATAATTCTGCGAGTCGATCGTTAGTCTGCTTACCTCTCCTCCTCCGCTTTCTGATCCACAGGAAGCACGCCAGGAAGCAGGCCAGAAGCACTGACACGGGGACGACGATAGCGACGATCCATAGTATTTTGCTGCTGCTACCTGATGAACATGATGGCGTGTCATTAGCGAAGGTGATTAGCATCATTAATGCTAGCTGCTAGTACGTAGAGGCATGCAGTTAGGCATGCTCGTACGTAACATCTGAAAAGTGTCTGCTGTTAACGTTGAACACGTGACGTTAGGCCCGGGATCAAAATGCAATTAATGTACTAGCCTAGCTACATACTAGGGCCCCCTTTGGTAGGGCTCCAGCTCCACCAAAAACAGCTCCGGTTGTTGCTCCATTGGTGGAGCAGCTTCTCTGGTGGAGCTGGAGCTATTTTGGAAAGGTGTTTGGTAAAACAGCTCCACTTATATTTTTTAAATAGACGAGAAAGTTCAATTTCCTAATATACCCATAGTTTCCTAGCTTATTTATGGTGGAGCTGGGTTTTTTCAGCTCCGGGTCCCTAGTACAAAAATGAAAACAGCTACATGGGTGGAGCTGGTGCAGCTGTTGGTGGAGTACATCCGTTTGGTAGGGCTTCAGGTGGAGCTGTTGGTGGAGCTGCTCCAAAAGCTGTACCAAAGGGGCCCTAGGTATTATTATTGTTAACGTAAAACACACCGGACCGATTAAACACGTTGCCCATACTAGTGGCTCCGATCCATGTCTTGCGCACGAGCAAAGGGTAGCGCGCATTGCAATCACTACCCCCATTTTCCTTTTCTTCGAAACCGGATTGTCTAACTACTACTCCATCCGTTTCAAATTACAATTTAGTATGAATTTTGTACATACAAGTTTTTACAACACGTGCATAAAAGGTGGTGTACGATGTGTGCCTTTGCACCCGCTCCAAAGTCCAATAGAGTGCATTTATTAAGCACTAGGTAGCCAGGACGAGAATATCATGAGATTGAGATATATCTTCATATCTGTTAGGCGCTCACTCGCACTTTTCGAAGCTGATTGGCGCCTAAAGTGTGGATGACACCGGCCTTACCTGCCCTATGAAAAAGGAGCTACACATATATACGTGCGCGCTCGCTCGATCATCGATCGGTGACAACAACAAGTGTGGAATGGCATCGCAACGTACATGTAACGGAACGGCCGGGGAGTGTGAGTGGCAACAAGAATGATGACGATGCCATTGGTCTCGGTGCGTGGGGCCATGCACCGGCCGGCAGCGACGGATGATCCTGATGCCAATTAAGCGCCAACTCCATATATGGTCGATCCATATGGGTTTGGCATCATCAATCACATGATCGAGGATGATGAGGAATCTTCACACGACGGGACATGAAGCTAGCCTGCTGTCGTCGTGAGGTCGTTGTCAGGCGGGTATAGCCCCCCGGCCTGGTGATCATCGTATCGGGCAGAGCTGAGCCACCAAAGATGACCCGATCGATCGAGACCAGGAGGCAGGAGCAAGAGTCAAACGCCGGGGTCTCTCCGTCGTCGCAGATCGAGCAGGACAAATGAAGCAACAGGAAGGAAGCTCCTTCCAGCGCCTTGTCGTGTTTATACGACATGCATGCGTGCGCCAGCTGCAGCATGGCGGGTCGTAGCCAGCAGACATGCATGCACCGTACCGTACCGGCCGGCGGTGACCTGATGGCCATGTGGGTTAGCTAGGTTATGGGCGCACCGCACGCATGTGATGAGCAGCGGAGCGCGCCGTGAGATGCGACCTGCAGTCCCGGTCCCGGCGAGAGGAGCAACAAGGTGTGGCCCGGACTGGAGAGCGGATCAGCTGCAGCAGGGTGGCCTAACTCTGTTACTACTGCGGGCGGGAGTGCGAGAGCGAGGCCGGCCGCCGGCAGCAGCAGCGCGCAACTTGCTTGTCTCGGCGATGCAAAGGCAAAAACGCAGATCGAGGCGATGGGTGTCTCGTGCCGCACGTGGCGCTGTCGCCGCGCGCTGCTCTCGCTAGATCAACGCGCCGGCGAAAGGCAGGCGTACGTCGTGAGGCCGGCCGCGCGCGTGTGAAGAGATCGAATAAAACTGTCCGAAAGGGCAAGTACATACGGGCGAGGCTATCAAGCTATTTTTAACCCTACTCTGCTGACACGGTCGATCGCCAGCTGGTTGTGTCGTCGGCCCACGATGTCACACGTACGGAGTATATATTTGCTGCACGTGTTTGTTAATTTGGACTAAAAAGTCCGGGACCAACCTAGCTGCTAGTGAACGGCTACACTTTCCGATGGCCATGGCCAGATCGACAATAATATATCCAGTCAAAACAAAGACACCATCACATGACCAAACCAAGATTACGATGATGACTGATGAGATCGATGAGAGAGTTACCCTACTACTTTTGTTTTCCCCAAAACCAAACCACCAAATTCTCCAGCACTACCATCTTTACTTCTTTATTCCACACTACTATCCGTCTGATTCCTTCACATGGCGACCTTGCCAAGATACGGACTTAAAAATTGCCCACAGGGCACAGGGAGAGGCCCCGGCCTACACGCCCGGGTGCTGCTAGGATTTTGTATTCGCGCAAAAGGCGAAAAGGAGTTTGGATTGGGGGAAATGTGTGTGTGTGGATCAAGCTAAGCCTGATTTGATCGTTGATTCGAAAGCTAGGCAACAACAAAGACCTCAACTAAGCCGGCCGGACCGATAGAATTAAAGTCGCACTCGTGGCGCACGAATCACACTCACTCATTCGCTGAACAAGCATATATGTATGTGTGTGTCTGTAGGCTGATGTATGCACCGGCCGGTGTGGGCTAGCTCTACTAATAATTCTTTTAATCTCTTTCTAATACTAGTGTGCAAAGTCACGAGGGCCCTACTTTAAGATAAGAATGTAGGCGACGTAACTAGTACATATTGGTGCAAAGCAGCATAGTTTAACTTCATTCAACACGTACAGTACGTCATGCAAGGGAGAAAACAAAAGTATTAGGGTTGTTCCTTGTGTATGTTGGTCCTTGTTGGACATCGGTTGACGCCAGTGTCGTCTGTGATTAATTCGATCTCAATCGCAATTCCCTCATTATATATATCTAGGAGTAGTGTATCAGTGGCCTGCTATCCAATCGCAACTAAGAAGCCTAATACTCAATTTCTATGCACATAATCAGCACGCAGTTTTACCACTGAAAAGAATAATCAGCACATTCACATCAACTTATTATTTCTTCTGCGTCTGTAGACATTCACATAAGTTTACTATAGTTTTTGTCCTTGGTAGAGTATTAGTGTGTTTTATTTTATAAAGGGTTCATTCAACATGACCTTTCTTTTGTTACAACGGTTCTTTTGTTTCTATATTTTTATTATCGATGAGAGGTCAGGTTTATCTGCATACAATGAAGTGAAGAGAGTGATGAACGTCGTTAGATGTTCATTCACAAAGGATGAGAAAAATATTAAACCGAATGAAACTATTTTGCTGGGAAAAAGGATATATGGCTACTTCATAACCAACAAACAGATGCATTAAATAAAAATATTCATGTTGTATGAAGCCCTATAAAAAATCATGTTGGCAAAAATTAAAGATCTTTTCCACAACTACAAATATGTTAATTCTACATTTGACTTCTTTCCACCCAATGGCTTTCTTTTGCAAACGGCTAAAAAGATTCTATAATGCAAGAGGCTTTGTTTTGTGAAGCAAAACAATGCTCAGTTGCTGATGTAGAGTATAAAATTATTTTACCAGAATCCAACCAGGCAAGACTAATGGGAATGGATATCAACTAACTGCATCACAAAAAATGCATTGGCGGAAATGGGGCAAAAAAAAACTAACACTATTATACTACTAAGACCAATAACGAATTTCTTTCTAAATCAAACTCAGTAATTTACGAATAGGTAACCAATTCATTTTCAAGAAGAAAAATATAAATTTTGAACTGGGAAGTTTGGGACTAACCTTTCGAAGAATTCACCAGGGGCGTGAGCGTCACCATCTCTTGGCTTGTCGCCATGAAGACATTGTCCTCGTACCTGATGTCGCAGCGCACCCCCAGAATCCTCCCGCCCACCCTCCCCGTGAACCACGCTGGCATCTCGCGGATGAGGCCGGCGAGGCACCCCCGGCACTGCGGCGGCGCCAGGTCCGGCGTGCACTGCGCGAGCGCGTAGATGTTCATCTTCTCCGGCGGGAACCCGGCCTGGCCCGTCGCGTACCTCCTGCTCGCGTTGCTGGCCGCGTCGGCCACCGCCGCCACGAGCCGCGTCACCAGGTCGTCGAACGCGGCGACGTTCCCGTCGGACACGTTGTTCATGTTCGTGGCGGCGCTCTCCGGCAGGTTGCTGACGCCGGAGAGGAAGTCCTGGTCGGAGAACCGGAGCTGGCACTGGTCGTAGTACACGGCGACGTCGCTGCTGGAGAAGCAGTTCTGCTCGGCGTAGCGGAACCCGGCCTCGAGGCACGACGCGCAGGTGCCGCCGGTGAAGTCGCCGCGGCAGAGCACGAGCCCGTACGCCGTGCCGGCCCCGGAGCCGAAGGACCCCGCCGAGAAGCCCGACGCCGAGGCGTTCGCCGGAAGCGCGCGGGAGAGGTTGGCGAGGTTGGCCGCGAACGCGCTGTTGGGCTGGTAGGTCCGCCGGACGCTGGTGGAGTTGCAAAGGCAGGAGATGGGGTTGATCACGGCCTGGGCCCCGCCGTCGCACGCCGCCGGCGCCGGTGAGGACGCGGCGGCGAGGAGGAGCAAGAGGACAAGCATGGCAGGTAGCTAACTAGGTGCTGAGCTGAGAGACGACACGTTGGGGAATCGCGCTAATGGTGCCGTCGTCGAAGAGTGCAGTGACACAAAAGCTAGCTGCGCTTGGCTATACTAATAGGCATCGTAGCTGGGAGTAACCAAGTGCTTAAGCTAGATTTTAATATGTACTTAACTTCAGCATATATGCTAAGATATACTAATACGGGGTTGGGGTTTGGTTAATGGCTTGTTAATCGAGCTGCGGGTCAGTGTGACGGTGACACTATGCTTAGTTTAAGCTGGGGAGGGTTGACCCTGCAACACCAGCTGCAATCACTGATGGAGGCTATTGGAGGCCATGAAATGTGAGACAATTTCGTGTCTCATTCTCTGGACTGTACCTGTTGCTGTAGCTGCATGCTGCTTGTTTTATACCTCTATTTCCATGGATCGGAGTAGCAGACTAGCAGTTTACATTTTTCACCATGGACAATGCTCTGACGGATTGGGGTGAGTCTGACGTGTCACGACTTTTCTTTAAAGATCAAGTGGACCCGGGCGTAGCTTATCAGATCTGGTTAGGCAAGACAGACAGTTATTTGTTTGCAGTTTGTACTACTGCAGCTGGCCTTGTTTAGCGTAATCAAACTGCCATGTCTCACTGACTCCGCTGATGAATGAGAGTGTGGGTCCATGGATGTACTCATGCATAGGTTGCAGAGGCATCATCTCATCTCCCTGGTGGTGTACATGAGTACATCCCCGGGTGACAAATATATATATCGGCCAGATTTGGAAGCTTGCAGCTCCAACGTGCGGATGCTGGCCATGTGGAAGACCACTTTCTTTCGCATTTTGGTTTCTTGTAACGTGCGCAGTATGATACTACGCCCGAAAAAAACATTTTCTTCTTATGCACAAACGACCCTCCGTTTTATTTTGAAAATTTATATACAGTTCAATTATCTGATCGCATGAGACACCAGTCTTCTTTTTCTACAAGTTCTACTAGTTTAAGTAGTGAGCGCCCACCAAATTTATCGCAAAGATCTTGATTTAGGATTAGAGCTCGGTTAGATCAATATCGGTGCCGACTTAGAGGGAGGCGGGAAATGACGGGTGGCACGTGGCAATGGCAGCATCCGTCGGGATTCGGGAACAGGCTTGCTACTGCTGGTGGGTTCATCCCTTACTATCTTGTACTAATAATATAATCAATAAGTTTTAATCTTTACAATATATAAATTTAGTATGCTTAGATTTGTAATCAAAAGTGCGTGATCATAAATTTATAATTATAAATAATATAAGATAAATAAATAAATGATCAAGGTCCAACTTAGAAGACCGTATCAAGTCAATTCGTGATTTATAAAATCAAACATAATAGGCAATGTTGCAAAGTGGCCGAATTTTCATTAGATCGAATGTCTGTGTAAGATCATAGTAGAATCACAATTTTTAGTTCTAAACTTATAAATTCTACTCACTACAATAATAGAATTATCCACAGTCGAACTAGATTGTATGGTTGTACGTAGAACCTTAATCGAAACTCTTGGCAACCATGGTAATGGGAAAGAGTGCATCTTGTACGATTAGAGTGGGCTGGGATGATGGCATGGGGCAAGAGCTGGATGTACTTTGAGCTCTAGACTATGATAGAGTGGATGTTCACTTTATACAACTTTTCTTCCATATATACAGGTAATATTTTTCTTGGAATATGTATAAATTATTGATACCATAAATCTAGTATTACCAAATTTCTTGCTAAGGAAGATTTATGATCTAATCATTGTTTAATTTGAGCTGTGATTTTTGTGTTTACTTCTTGACAAGGGCTGGTACTCCTGTGTCTCTTTCGGTTAAAAGGAAAAACATTGTATATTTATCTTTGAAGTTTGACAATTGGATGGCGGCTTCACTTGCAAATTATCCTCGTATAAAGATAAAAACATGGAAAATGGTTGTCAGATGATTCCATTCTACACATTTAAATACTCCTACTTTGCCAGTCGTTGTGACCAACTGATCACGCCGGAAGGAAACCGGCAAACTGGATCAGCTGGTTGCTAATACACACACACACATCAGTTTACAATTTTCATTGACCACGTGTTTCTATTTTTATGGTTACTGACCCTTCTTTGACATTTTCAGCCCCTTACATTATTACACACGGTTGGATGGTCTGAGTTAGCACTTAGCAGGCATTGGATCCTGTGCTCCTATACGAAAATATGAACCTAACGTTAGTTAACTCTTGAGAAATACAGTACTCCTACCTTTTGCGCCGAATCAAGAGGTTAATGCGCGCATGGCTTGTTGATCGAGCTGCTGGTCAGTGTGACAGTGACACTATGCTTAGTTTAAGCTGGGGAGGGTTGACCCTGCAACACCAGCTGCAATCACTGATGGAGGCTATTGGAGGCCATGAAATGTGAGACAATTTCGTGTCTCATTCTCTGGACTGTACCTGTTGCTGTAGCTGCATGCTGCTTGTTTTATACCTTTATTTCCATGGATCGGAGTAGCAGACTAGCAGTTTACATTTTTCACAATGGACAATGCTCTGACGGATGGGGTGAGTCTGACGTGTCACGGCTTTTCTTTAAGGATCAAGTGGACCCAGGCCTAGCTTATGGTTAGGCAAGCCAGACAGTTATTTGTTTGCAGTTTATACTGCAGCTGGCCTCGTTTAGCGTAATCAAACTGCCATGTCTCACTGACTCCGCTGATGAATGAGAGTGTGGGTCCATGGATGTACTCATGCATAGGTTGCAGAGGCATCATCATCTCATCTCACTGGTGGTGTACATGAGTACATCCCCGGGTGACAAATAAATATATCGGCCAGATTTGGAAGCTTGCAGCTCCAACGTGCGGATGCTGGCCAGGTGGAAGACCACTTTCTTTCGCATTTTGGTTTCTTGTAACGTGCGCAATATGATACGCCCGAATTTTCTTTTTATGCACAAACCCTCCGTTTTATTTTGAAAAATTATATACAGTTCAATTATCTGATGACACGATACACCAGTCTTCTTTTTCTACAAGTCCTACTAGTTTAAGTAGTGAGCGCCCACCAAATTTATCGCAAAGATCTTGATTTAGGATTAGACCTCGGTTAGACCGGTGCCGACTTAGAGGGAGGCGGGAAATGATGAGTGGCACGTGCAATGGCAGCATCCGTCGGGATTCGGGAACAGGCTTGCTACTGCTGGTGGGTTCATCCCTTACTATCTTGTACTAATAATATAATCAATAAGTTTTAATCTTTACAATATATAAATTTAGTATGCTTAGATTTGTAATCAAAAGTGCGTGATCATAAATTTATAATTATAAATAATATAAGATAAATAAATAAATGATCAAGGTCCAACTTAGAAGACCGTATCAAGTCAATTCGTGATTTATAAAATCAAACATAATAGGCAATGTTGCAAAGTGGCCGAATTTTCATTAGATCGAATGTCTGTGTAAGATCATAGTAGAATCACAATTTTTAGTTCTAAACTTATAAATTCTACTCACTACAATAATAGAATTATCCACAGTCGAACTAGATTGTATGGTTGTACGTAGAACCTTAATCGAAACTCTTGGCAACCATGGTAATGGGAAAGAGTGCATCTTGTACGATTAGAGTGGGCTGGGATGATGGCATGGGGCAAGAGCTGGATGTACTTTGAGCTCTAGACTATGATAGAGTGGATGTTCACTTTATACAACTTTTCTTCCATATATACAGGTAATATTTTTCTTGGAATATGTATAAATTATTGATACCATAAATCTAGTATTACCAAATTTCTTGCTAAGGAAGATTTATGATCTAATCATTGTTTAATTTGAGCTGTGATTTTTGTGTTTACTTCTTGACAAGGGCTGGTACTCCTGTGTCTCTTTCGGTTAAAAGGAAAAACATTGTATATTTATCTTTGAAGTTTGACAATTGGATGGCGGCTTCACTTGCAAATTATCCTCGTATAAAGATAAAAACATGGAAAATGGTTGTCAGATGATTCCATTCTACACATTTAAATACTCCTACTTTGCCAGTCGTTGTGACCAACTGATCACGCCGGAAGGAAACCGGCAAACTGGATCAGCTGGTTGCTAATACACACACACACATCAGTTTACAATTTTCATTGACCACGTGTTTCTATTTTTATGGTTACTGACCCTTCTTTGACATTTTCAGCCCCTTACATTATTACACACGGTTGGATGGTCTGAGTTAGCACTTAGCAGGCATTGGATCCTGTGCTCCTATACGAAAATATGAACCTAACGTTAGTTAACTCTTGAGAAATACAGTACTCCTACCTTTTGCGCCGAATCAAGACTATTTCACATGGGGCCAATAATTTTGTGTGAGCTCAAACAGCATGGGGCATCAAAAACAATTTACATTGACTCTCCTTAAAGCTCGGTCACATAGACTTCTATCCCCCGCAAGCTCTTCGGTTCTTACTGCTACTCCTACCTAACCTGGTTTTGGGAACCTTTTTCAGGGCAGTTGATAAAAAGGTTTAAAGGTTTGTAGTAAAGATGTTATGAAAGTTAGGGAGAAAAAAAAGGTTATGGTTGGAATGAGAAGCCCACATATATATCAATGAGAAAAAGAGACATTATAGAATTATAAGCATAGTTTCATTATAAGAGTTGCCCAAAAGGAGAAGATAGAAAAGATGTGTATTACTAATTTTTAGATTTTGTTACCCTTTCATGAAGACAAAGAAGATTTTGTTTAACATTATTGTTGAATATGTAAACTCGGGATCCTATATGATGCCATCATTCCATGTATGGTTTAAAATGAACAATAACATATGTCAGTTCCAAAATATGTATCTAGGCCTAAAATAGTTTTTAAAAGAAAATCTATGTGAATTAACATATACTAAAAACCATGTATTGAATGTTAATTGTACACTACATATGAATATAAAATTTATTCGTCACCTCTAGGCTAAATAGTACTATATATACAACTGTGGGCACACAAGCAGGGTTTTATTGGCTATTGCTACCCTACAAGTGGATCCTACATATAAACAAGGGGATAATAGTCTTTCTGTTGTAACCTAACTGATCAGAGAAAATGCCAGAGATTTTGTTTAGCCAATTTTGGTACTATTAGGGTGGCTTCACTGCTTCAGTCCCATTTGTTATCATTGATTTAATTTACAAAGTACAAGATGATCCAACAAACTGATTCTTTTCTTTTCTTGGCATTGTCTCATTGCAAGGCGTTTTGCTAATACACACACATTTAGTCAAGTGACCAGCATAAGCATAAATAATCTCAGTGGATCAAGATAGCTAGGGCTATTAGTATTAAACAACCACCGGGGTCAGTACACCATGAACAATTAAGAACAGAAGGTTGTTAGCATGTTTATCCCGAAACTAATCACAGTACAGCTATAGATGTATGATGATTGAGTGGCCTCGTGAGTAGCGAAAATTGTTGTATATAGCCATAAGTGAACGAACTTGTAAGAATACGTACTATAACCGCGTGCCATCATGTCGAAAAAGACGGCCCAGCTGCCGCATATATCCCCAGATTTGATCTGTCATGCGGGCAGACACAGATATGCACGGGGGAGCAGAGCAGCGTAGCAGCATTCTGTATGCTAAAAACTGTGAGTTCATATGGGAAGTTTGACTTTGCGTTTGAAACAGCCTCAAGCATTTGCATAATATATATTACAGCATATGGGCGTACATTGTAGAAAACTGCTACATTCGCTAGTGGTTGGAAACTCTCCATAGCAACAGCCAAGCACCGTACATCGAGCCGTGCGGACGCTTATCGCTGTTTCAACTTGAAATTCATTTAGCTCAGCATGGAATTGGTTGGGTATTTGAAACTTAATCTGCCCCCAAAACTCATAACCGTCTGCTTATTATTAGGCCAATGTGCCCTTGCGCCACACGATATCCTCCTCCTAGCTCCGTCGTTGCAGCCTGATGAGATGAGAGCCTTCGCACAGAAACTAACCGCTCTGAATTGGGTCCTATTGCGTGCAAACAAAGTGCGGCTCGCCGCTCGCTCGTTATCCACGCGTAGATTCTTGTCCAATTAGATGCTCACCGGCCGAAAGTTGCCTGAATTCAAAGTCAAACTCAGTATCGGGAATGTTTTATTTTTCTTGACGGATAGTACATGCGACTTTCTTCAGACAGATAACAATCAAGGAACTCATTTCAGCTCAGCATGACGAGGAATATAAGCACAGTAATACGTTATGGATCAGGGTCTGTAGTAACGCATTGCGATTTCTATGGCAAACTGATCTTTTTTTGATTAGTAGTATTTTTTCAGTGATGATGGAGGAGCTTTCTTTTTTCTAAAGAAGTATGGCAAATTATGAACAGGAAAAAGTCTTTTGACGTCCCTCACGTTTAGCCGTCGTCCGCTTTTCATCCTTCAAGTGCAAAACCAGAAATCTTTGGTCCTCCAGGTTTCAAAACCGTGCGTTTTACATCCCTCGACGGTTTCAAAGGCGGTTTCGCTGACGTGGCACGCTGACGTGGCGTGCTTAAAATGGCTGAAACTTTGAAAAATCATATAAAATCGTAAAAAAATGATAAAAAGATCAATCTAATTTTTTTAGCTTCCGTATGAGCATCTTTACACCGTGGAGTCATTTACATATATATTTTATATTATTTTCTAGTCGAAATAAAATAGACAAGAAAAGATGCCATAGTACTTGTAAAATGCATAGTAAATATTTGAAATATTATAAAATAGTAAATCTAACTCCTGTGTGCCTCTGGTGAGTGTGTACATCTATTAGAGTTATTTTCTTAACATATTAGATGTTTTTATATGGTATAATATGATTATGTTTAGCATATGTATAAACATAATCTTACTCTACCGTCAACGAAAGATGCTCATGTAAATAAATACCAAACATAATCCTATTTTATTTCGACTATAAAATAATATTAAAAATATAACGACTCCACTGTTTAAAGATGCTCACAAGGAAGCTAAAAAAATTGGATTGATCTTTTTATCATTTTTTTACGATTTTATATGATTTTTCAAAGTTTCAGCCATTTTAAGCACGTCACGTCAGCGAAACCGCCGTTGAAACCACCTAGGGATGTAAAACGTATGGTTTTGAAACCTGGAGGACCAAAGATTTCTGGTTTTGCACTTGGAGGATGAAAAGTGGACGACGGCTAAACGTGAGGGAAGTCAAAAGGACTTTTTCCTTATGAACATCAATAGGCCCGGCCCGTTATGAATTCGGCCCGTTTAGCCACTCGCTCACCGGCGTGGCGTCGCGCACAAGCACGGTAGCCCACTGCGGGCCTGCTGCCTGGCCGTGCTTGTGCGCCAAATTACAACCAGGCTGATTTGGGCCGAGCCAAATTGCTACGCGACAGCATGGGCCCTCCCTCTCTCCCCCGCGCCGCTTCCTGCCTGGCCGGCGCCGCCGTCTCCCAGTCGGCGGCTGTCGCCGCGCGCCTCGACCACCCGCGGCGAACGGGGGGCAAAGCCGCCCAATGCCGTGGCTTCCCGCACAAGCGCGGCAGTCACTGATCCGCTGGCTGCTTCCGCGCATCTCACTGGCTCTCCACTCGCTTCGCAGGTTAGCTCCTGATACCTTACCACCGTAATCCTCGATTCCACTTCACAGCTTGTGATGATACTGCGCTGCTCCTGGTCCTGGATCCTGTTAATGATACGGAGTTTAGAAAATTATTCCTACATTTTGCGCTGGGGGCTTCGATTTAGGACGAACTGAAATCGACGAAATGCGGTTTCCCCTCCTACTAGCGAGTCGTTACTGGTGACTCACAGTGTTCCATCAATGTAACCTGTACCTTTAGCGCAATTTGAATATGTCACTGCGATGTTGCAGACTTGCAGTACTTCCCTGTACTAGGATCTTGCAAATCCAGACATGCCTAATGTTCTAAACAGCTACAGAGTAGCTGATAATCCGATGCACAATTTATTACAAGAAAGAAGAAATTAAGGTAGAATACTTGTTTATACTGCTATTGTCTTAGTATTATATTATGTCTCGAATCTGGGCACAAAATATTGTGTACAAGAAGTTAAGCACTTGAAATAGCTTGCGTGCTTTTTTTAGTTGTTGTCATGATACATCCAGTACAATTTACAGCACCCCAATGGCCCTTTCAGTTAGGAACTTAGGACCATGTAAGTGTGGATACACAGAAAATCATATGCATAACAAGAAGGCCATAGTTAAACACTAATTAACACCATGAAGATCATTGATAAAGACAAACCACTACATTAGACTTGGAGCTCGATCCCTTAGCACCACAGAAACATGGTTGGTTCACATCCGTTTGGATTGCTAGTCTACCTTGCTAATGTAATGCTTATATTAATGTTGCCTGAAGGAGCTTCTGACTCACCAGAGCGTACAAAGAAGTAAGCTGGTTGCTTTGGCTTGGGCAGGCTCACATTCTCACTGTTTAGCATGCTAACCACAAGATCCATAGTTGGTCTGTCATCTGCACTCTCTTGAACACATAAAAGTGCCACCTGAATGCACCTTTCTACTACCTCTTGATTTTCTCTGATATGACAACAAACCAGCTGGTGCCATTCTCCAACTTTCCAAAGTTTCCAAGCCTATTAGAAAATAATCTACTTTTGTCAAGTAAAGAATTAACACCAATAATGTACTTTTGTCAAGTAAAGAATTCTCAAGTGGGCATGCAGTGTTAGAGCAACTTCTACTTACATATGATATGAGATTGTATAATTTTCCATTGTATGGATAGAAACCAGTAGTCCTCTTCCCGCTTATAATTTCCAAGACCAAGACTCCAAAGCTAAAGACGTCTGACTTGATTGAACATATTCCATCAAAGGCATACTCTGGAGATATGTAGCCACTAAGTGGAAGAAGTGAAATTGTTATACGGTATTTATCGAGAAAAAACAAGAAGAATATAATCGAAATTCTATGTTAAGATGATATTATGCTTCTATGTTTATCCGAGAGCAGATTCTGCATTTGTCAACGCACAGCTTGGAGCTCTATTTAAAGAACTGTTATGTTTATATGCATTATTCCCATGAACATATAAAAGCACTTCTTGATGTGATATAATCTTAAATGCCAAGTGCATTTGCCCTTACTGTGTGCCTACTATTCTTGTTGTATTTGATTCCGTCATGTTTGAGCTGAATATTCTTGCCATCCCAAAATCAGAAATTTTTGGAGTCATGTCACTATCCAAGAGAATGTTACTTGCTTTCAGATCCCTGTGAACAACACATAATCGTGAGTGCTTGTGAAGATACAGGAGCCCCTGCGCTACCCCATCAATTATATGTAGACGCATGGACCAGTTCAATTCCACTCCTTTGTTAGTATCTGCAAAATGTCATAATACGTTGAAAACATTTAAAAATTGTAAACACTCCAAATTATAGCATGTGAGTGCAATAAAAAGTTATGGCAGGCTTGCCGAATATGAAGATGTCCAGGCTTTTGTTTTGCATATATTCGTAGACAATCATCTTTTCTTGATCTCCTTGGATACAGCAGCCAAGTAACTTAACAAGATTTTTGTGTTGGAGTTTTGCTATCAGCTGAATTTCATTTTTGAACTCTAATAAACCTTGTACTGAACATGGGGCAAGTCTTTTGACTGCTACTTCAAGACCACCAGGCAATAGACCCTGAAATTAATGATATTAGAAAGAATAGTTTGTTTTCACTAATCACTTTAAAACTTGTACACTACAACCATATATCTCCTTTTGTTTTTTATGAGAGAATCACAACAAGGCCATTTTCACTGGAAGATATTAGGTTTTGTTTTCTCTTAGGACATTAGTCAAAA
>OAMR01000075.1:3135302-3188694 GCA_900205405.1 Echinochloa crus-galli
GGGGGGGGTGGTGTGTTATACCCGGTGAACTAAAACAAAAACATAGTTTCTCTAGAAACAACTGAAACTTTGCAAATATACAACAACAAGAATTGGCTTAATGCCAATGTGACTTTGTTTACCTTATAAACTGGTCCAAAACCTCCTTGTCCAAGTTTGTTTTCACCAGAGAAATTGTCTGTGGCCTCTTTTATCTGGGAGAAATCATACAATGAAAATCCTGAGTTGCCTTCTTCAATCCTCCATAGATTTATTACATTTTGTATTGCCATGGACAGCAATTGAAGTTTGAATCTTGCTCGTTCTGAAAATAATAGCGAATATCTTTCTTGGTATTAATTGTTTACCATAGGAATCAAATGCAAGAGTGAAATTATGTACCTCTTTTCCTCTCTGTTTTGATCCAAATATGAACAAGCAGCCAAGAAATTGAAACTACAACCGAGAACGATCCAATCGTGACCCAGATCCAGAATTTGCTTGCTGCACGTCCATGTATGATGTATGTGAGTTATGACCAATAACAGTTCTATACTCTAGTGGCTAGTCAATGTTGGATTTGGAAAAATACTAATAATAGGGTAACTTGATACTTAATAGTTAAACTATACACATAAACAGAACATTTTATCATTTCCGTAATTGTTTTGGTTATGCAGTGGTGTATGTGTCACGAACCAATCTAAACCCTTCCGCAAAATAAACAAATAAACATGCAATTTGTCTTTCATTCTTTCTGATGCCGGCTTGCCCCAGTTGCTTAGCTTTAATGTGATGAATAAGTGGAAGTGAAGATGAAAGCTTCTAACCAAGTCATCCAAGCAGTATTAGAGATCAACTTACGTGTGGGCATATTTAATGACAACATTGGTGTGCCAGCAAAGAACTGAATTTCTGTTTGGTACCAAACGCTGCAGTGGACACCGAGGATTGCACCACCCATCTGGCCACTTTTAACCATCTGCTCCTTCCTTGTGATTGCACTATTCAGGCAAGCCTGGCAACTATCCGACGGCATGTCCTCTGTGCACTGCACAAGGCCATATACTGTCTGGCTCTTCTCTGTGAGCCAGCCCTGGCCTGTCTCATACCTGCCTGTTTTCTTCACTGCGGCTTCTGTGAGCTTCATCATCAGCTTGGAAACAAGAAAATCAAACTGAACTGAAACATGATCTAACGGTAGAGGGTTCAGATTAGCTCTCACTATGCATTCCTGAGAGTTGCTGAAGTTGGAGATGAAATCCTGGTCAGAGAATCTTAGCTGGACTAGGTACCCGTCGTCGAACAAGGTTATGTCCTTTTGGGAAGAGCAAGAACTATTAGCTGAGTTATTCATTGCTGCATCAAAGACCTCCTTTAAGCGGTATGCACAGTCAGTGCCGGCCTCTGTGTCTCCTCGGCATAGCACTGCTCCATAGATCATGTCAGGACCCGTCCCAGCTGTGTAATGAGCTGAGTGCGAGTTTGAATTTGTCACGCTGACAAATAGTTCTTCAGCAAGGAACTTCAGGTTGGCCATGTAGGTGCTACTTTGCATGTACACGATGTTGGCATTGCTGCAGATGGACCGACCTTCAGCTAATAGCTTTGGGGAAGAAAGAAGTAGTAGGAGGGCAGCAAGTAGCATGATGACTGATATTGGTACAGTGGCAGTAGATGCAGAGAAACTTGTGTTTCTGTGCGGGATTTGTGGGTATGGATACATGGAGCATGGATGAGTGCATCTTAAATAATCTAAGAACTATCTTGACTTGGATCAGAAGAAATATTTTAGTTTAACCAGGAAAGAAATGTTCAGCAGCCCTAGCTTAGACTTTGAGTAAGTTAGTTGTCTAGTCAGAATGGAACGAGATAAGTAGCGACAAACTTTCACAAAATACTGGATGTTTCAACTAATTTGGTCCATTCTCCATTCCTGTCCCAATTAAATCTTATGACTTTGTGGATCTTCTTCCTGAGTGTTGAATCTGTCTTCTGTCACTTCAAAGAATATTATTTACTGCAAGTCACTAGTAAGACCACATGACTCCCTTTCATTGAATTGTTGATGTTTTTCACTTAGATATCAACAAGTCTATTGTAAGTTTTGATACTCATGTTGGAGTTTTGTGAACTAATACTTTGATGCTGATTCTTTGTTTTCTTTGTTAATTTCTTTGGGTTAAATGATGTAATGAAGATAATGATATCATAAATGTGGTAAATCGTTTTGACAATTTTAATTCTTATTACGTTCTGCAGGACATTTGCATAATGAAGCTAATATTGCAGATGCAAAATCAGGGGATATGGAACATGCCTGAGGTAACACTCACAGTCCTTGCACTCTATACCACCATGCCATCCACACCTTGTTAAAAAAACAATACTTCATCCCTTCTCCAAATTTGAATACCTTGTTACTATTTTTCCTTACACTATGCCGCTCACTGTTGATACGACCTTGTTACTTGGTAACGCTTAGTATTCACCAAGATGATGGGCACTTTACATATTTAACTTTTTTGTATATGCATCATGCATCTAAATTCATGACTTAGTTGATGCTTGTCCATATTATAATTGAGAATCCTACTTTTAGTATTTTATTTAGATATTGAAGTCCTAGTTGTCAGTTTCATAAATGATCAAAACAGAAAACTCCTAGGATCCAGTTTCATGCTGCAAGCAGCAGGTTATCTCAACTAGTATGGTATATTGAACTGTATTTATTATTTTTTGTTTATTCTTTGCACCCAATACTATTCATCCATGAACTGTTGAGGAAAGTTAAAAAACGAGATGTCCTATTAAGTCCTAAATAGGTCGTATATACCTCGTAGTGTTCAGTTTCTTTGAATGCTCTTGCAGTCGCATCATGTAAGATGACAAATTCAAACAAAGAAAAATGACAAAACTATGTGATGAGGTAGGTAGAATTCTTTGGAGGGAGCTTGGAAGTCCTTGCTCATGTCACTTGAGCGTCACGGTGATTGAATAATTGACATTGTAATGCCGGCTTTCAGCACGAACAGATCACTTGTAACAGAGTCAATCTCGAGGTTTTTTAGTTGTAAACTGATCTTTGAGACGATCTGCATTTATTGACTTCTTGTAGATGGTCTTTTACTTTGATAACAATGTTGAAGACTTATATTGATGAATTGATGTGGCATAGTTTTTTTCTTGAATACACAGGACGTCTACATATCATTGTATTAAGGAAATTGATGTGGCACAATTGTACTCCACGAGACTCATCGCCGTCAGGTATAAGGAAAAAAAAGAGTTAGCTTACTGAGGAGAATTCACCATATCCTGTTCAGTATCCTCTACCATATCCTTTTTTTGATGTGGTTCTGTATTCAGGTCAAGAGCCCCAATACCAGTCGGCTGCACCATCATTCGTTTTCCTTGAGAGGTACTATTTGTCACTGGTCACTCTTACCTTTCAGCTCCTGTCTCGCAGGCAGGCCCCAAAGAGTCATTATCATCTTGGTAAACACTTGACGTTATGAACAGGGCACATGTTTTCACGGCAGAATATTCAGCGGAAAGCTCTCAAACTGATTGTGAGATGCTAGTCAGAAACTCTGAATTCACCTCACCCAGCTCCGATCGTCAGAAGTCCGCTCATCGTAATTCCTACAGTCTTCTCCTCAACCAATGCAAGTGGCAGTAATACCAATTGGAACCACGCCCAGAACTGTCGCTGGTAAGTCGCTGTTAGCAGGAGGTTGTGAATGAGATGGTTAATTGTGACTCGAGAGACTGCGAGAATAACCGGCAAGTCCTTAGTCCTTGGCTCCTTGCCATAGAAGAATGAAACAGCGATGGTCAAGACCGGATAGGCTGTCATGGGGGACAGTTTTTACCGATGCATGGACGATTTCATGCATGCCTCAGCTCTCTTTAATTGCTGCCCAGCGTCAATCAGTATGCACCGTTGCAGTCCAAGTGTTATCCAGTTGAATTCAGGGCGGTCCAACCGTGGTGAGTTTAGACTTTAGAGTGATCCGGTGTCTAGCCACGATTATCAGTTGAACTCACAGCTTCTCACACGCGTTGCAATGGATGAGAAAATCTGCTTCCTCCGGTCGTTTTGAATCACATACTTGCATGCAGTTACCTTAAAACTTTGAATGCATATCTCTTTCAGTGTTTTAAATGAACATTAGAAAACGGTATGGTTAGATTTATCATTGAAAATAGCTTTATAAAATATTATAAACTAGCTCGATCTATTTGTGTATCAATGGCCAAACTAGTGTCTTCGTGGCCATGTTCATGTTCTGAACAATAATATATTTATAGAAAGAGGGAAGACATCATGTGAACTAGTCGCCGCTCGGTATCCAAGATATTTGCTGAATAAGATGTTTATCGGCTGAAAAGTGCGTGGAGTGAACGTCTTACCACGCGCAGATATTTAATTTAGCCAATACTCATCTTTTGAAGAATAAGGTGTTTATTGGTTAAATGTTGCATGAATTCGGAGCCAACATCGCTATTGATGTTTGCGTGTACCGATGGATACATGCAAACATTCTTAAGTTAAAATCAGCTTGACCAGGAGTATCAGTAGAGTATTGCTGGAGTATAATAAATGGAAAGACGTAGACAAGAAGTATCAGCTGAGTACTGATGCTGAAGTAAAAGAAATGGAAAGACGTATAATAACTCAACAAGGATTTGGCATTATGGTCTACTGGTCTAAATACGTTAGTTGTGAGAACTATCTTTGCTACTCCATTTGAGACTATAATAAAGAGGACAGATCAAAGGATTATTCCTTCATTGAAAAAGAGGAAAATGAAAATTACGCTCAGTTGCTACTTAAACAAATCTTGGGGAAAAAAGTTACTACTTTATCCGAAGACATGTTTGAGCATGGCAATTTTTTTTCTCGAAACAATGGGAAAATTTAGTGCTTGCAAGTTGCAACGAAGATTGATTTAGTGCCCGGCATCTGCCATGAAACACAATGGAGAGAAGAAAAAAAAATTGCCATACAAATATCTTACGGGCCTGGGCCATTACTAACGGGCCATTTTGCTCTCCGTGGTTCCACTCTGTGTTACTAACAGATTTTCGAAACTTTGTGAAAAATAAGGCCACTGCTAAAAAAAGATATCTTGTAGGCCCAAAATCTTTTGGCAAGGTCCCAACACGGATTATTTAAAGTAAAACTATTGGATACTTCTTTTTTTAGGCAATTATTGGATACTTTTGGACATGCTCTAAGCAAATGCATGTTATTTAGAAAATGTGCAGCAGTAACTATAAATTGAATTTGAATTATGATATGCCAGTAAATGTACCTTATAAACAAGTCCAAAGCCACCTTGCCCCCAGTTTTGTTTTCACTTGAGAAGTTGCCGGTGTTTTTTTTTCAATCTGAGAGAAGCCATGCAGTGAAAATCCTGAGTTGCCTTCTTCAATCCTCCAAAGATTTATGTCATTGCCTATCTTGTTCTTTACTAAGACTTGGAAATATCTGCCGGTCACACTGTCATTTATTTTTTTTGAATGTTATGTCATTAATAGCTTTCAGCTTCCACATTGCAGTCATCATGGATATTGGTTAATAATAAAAAATCTAATATTATTAATAATAAAAATATAAAGTACCAATTCTATTTCGTTGTGGTGGGTAACAGTTTTATTACAAGACAAATAAAATATGGCGCATCTGCTTTCTCGCATGCATGCTAAATGTATGCTACTTTCTCGCTGAGTGATCGAGCTGCTGGTTGCTTAAAATGTGGTGCATCTGCTTCTCGCCAGTGGACAAGGGCGACTTTCCATTTTTCATACTCGTAAGTCTTCAACTTAGCCCAATTTGAATTTTGTACTGAGTACTGAGTAGCACCTGCTGTAACTTTCTCGGTACTAGGATTTTGAAAATACAGACGTGCTTGCCTGCCTGGTGTTCTAAGAGAAACTCCAACAGTGTAGCCAAATTTCACTCTCTATATTCTAATTTAGAGATTCATTTAGCTAATATTTCATCTCTATATTTTAGTACATTCCAACAGACTCGTCAAAAATTAGCTGGACCTTCTTCTTCTCCCCACCTCCCCTTCTGCGGCAAGCGCTGCCACTACTGCAACTTCCGCATCATCGCGCTCGGCTCCTCCACGGGTACAACCCTTCCCACGGCGAGGGCGAGGACGACCCCAGGATCGTCGACTACGTGCGCCTCCTCCTCCGCGAGGTCGCCGCCACGCGCCCTGTCTCCGACGACGGCGTCCGCTCGAGACCGTCTTCTTCGGCGGCGGCACGCGGTCGCTCGTCCCGCGGCGCCTCGTCACCGCGGTCCTCGACGCGCTGCGGGGCAAGTTCAACCGTGTGTCCCCCCGAGCGTGGAGGCGGGGCGGCCGGCCCATCGGGGCGCGCCGTCCATGCTCCTGTTCGAGCCCTTGGAGCTCTTGGAGCGTCGGCCGACTTCTTCCCGGAGCCATCGAGGCCGGCACGCTCCTCACCCAGAGCGAGAACCCGCTCCGGCGGTGCCTCTCCTGGGTGGATGTCGCCTTCCTCAGCTTTGGCTCCGTCGCCGGCTCCAGAGTCTTCGTGCTCACCGACAAAGAGGCGTGCTTCGACGCCGGCCCAGCCATCCCGCTCGCCTACGCCGCCGCCGGCTTCTCCGCGCTACTCTCCTCCTTCTGCTACGCCGAGCTCGCCACCGAGACCCACTCCGCCGGGGGCTCCTTCTCCTTCCCGCGTCGAGCTCGGGGACCTCGTCGCCGGGAATATCCTGCTCGAGGCGGTCGAGCGGGGAGGCGGGGCGGGAGGGCGCGGGGCAGGTGCGCGGGAGGGAGAGGCGAGGCGCGGGAATGGAGCAAAAGCACGTGGAACCAGCGATGGAGAGCGGGGAGCGATCGGGAAAAAATGGAGCGCACCGGGGATGGGATGCCGAGCGAGAAATCTGGAGGATGAAGATAGCGATGCCGTTGGAACGCATTTTTATCGTAGTTCTCTTTTTTTTACCGAGTAAAATACATTTACAGATGCTGTTGGAGTTGCTATAAGAAAACAGACAACTTGATCTACCGTCTGCGCACAATTGATTACAATATATACACCGTCGCACAGTCATCTGTTACAGTATGTTTGAACAGCCGAAAGAGTTAAATACAGAACCAGAAGCACTGTTCGCCTAAACAATGATAAAAGATCGTACCATCCAGACAAACCACTATGTTAAACTTGAACAATTCTTAGTATCACGGAAACATGGTTCACGATTCTGTGGTATGTGGACTACCCGGTATCGACACGCTGCTTAATCCCGATCACATATCCTGAGGCAATAATAGAGCGAATAATTCAAAAAGTACTCCACCACGAGCAGCGAAAGCACGCTTAGCCAATCCTCACTCATGGCTCCGTCCTCGCTTAGGAAAAAGCCGAACCACTTGCAGATGGATATTTTTTTTCGACATTTACAACTAACACCACACATATTCGCGTCATGAAAGAATAGATTCCAGATAAAAAGTATAAAGTATAGGACATGTTTCTTTGGGTGGTAAAATTTTTCCACCCGGTTTGACCAATAATTAATAGTATTAAATAGAGTTAGTTTACAAAACTATCTTCACAACCCAGGTTAATTCACGAGACAAATCTAATAAGATATTTGACTGCCGATTAGAGAATGATTAGTATTACTGTAGTAAATCATGGACTAATTAGGCTCATTAGATTCGTCGCGCAAAGTTACACTCGTCCCTAAAAAGATTTTGTAAATATACTTTATTTAGTACATTTAGTACTCCATGCATGTAAGATTTTATTTGGATTTTTTTCTGGAAAGGAAAGAAACACATCGTTAAGTGCGTAAAGATAGGGAAAGGTAACGCGGAGAATGCCACGACTCGATTCTACCGCTTTACCTTGCCAAGGTAGTGCTTATATTGAAGTTGCTTGACTGAGCTTCTGACTCGCTAGAGCGTACGAAGAAGTATCCCGGATGCTTTGGCATGGGCAAGCTCACATTATTCTCACTATTTAGCATGGCAACCACATGGTCCATGGTAGGCCTGTCCTCTGCACTCTCTTGAACACATAAAAGTGCCACCTGAATGCACCTTTCTACCGCTTCATGATCGTTTCCTATACCACAACAGACCAGCTGGTACCAGTTTCCTATTCTCCAGAGTTGCCAAGCCTATCAGAAATAAACTTTATGTCATCAAACAAACGATACTCAAGGCATTGTACAAGCAAGTGGGCATGAAATTCTATAGTAAATTCTACTTACATATGAAATGAGATTGTATAGTTTTCCATCATATGGATAGAAACTAGTAGTCCTCTTTCCACTTATTATCTCCAAGACCAAAACACCAAAGCTAAACACATCTGACTTGACTGAGCAAACCCCATCAAAAGCATACTCTGGAGATATGTAGCCACTGAGTGGAAAACGAGAAATGGTTATATGTGATATTACTAGGGCACAACTATATAGATTTTAAAACAACTCTGTTATATGCTTCTACGCTTTTCCAAAATAAACCTCCACGTTTATTAATGCAAGTTATTGTGGAGATTCGTCTGTCAAAAGGACTGCCACAGAGTTTTGCAATATTCTCATCAGAAAAGTGTACATGCCTAATTTTTTTGAGATATAAACTTTAATGACATGTTCCCATATACTTACTGTGTGCCGACTATTCTGGTGGTATTTGATTCTACCATATTTGAGCTGAATATTCTAGCGATACCAAAATCAGAAATTTTTGGAGTCATGTCCCTATCCAGGAGAATGTTACTTGCTTTCAAATCCCTATGAACGATGCACAATCGTGAATGCATATGAAGATATAAGATCCCCTGTGCTACTCCATCAATTATATATAGACGCATGGACCAATTTAATTGTGCTCTTTTCTTTGGATCTGCAAAGTAGGAACAAAAGTATTGAATACCTTAAAAACTTTTAACAACTCATGTATTATGAAATCTTATGGATGATGTACCAAATATGAAGAAGTCCAAGCTTTTATTTTTCATATATTCGTAGACGAGTATCTTTTCTTGATCTCCTTGGATACAACAGCCAAGCAACCTAACGAGATTTTTGTGTTGAAGCTTTGCTATCAGCTGAATTTCATTTTTGAACTCTAGTAAACCTTGTCCAGAACATGCTGCAAGTCTTTTGACTGCTACTTCAAGACCACCAGGCAGTAGTCCCTGAAATTAATAGACATTAGAAAAGAACAGTGTTATTTTTATTCATCAAATATATTGGCAAGGGATTTTTATGTACATTGATAAACTACAATAAAAAAAGTACAATTGATAAGCAAATGATATTTAGAAGATGTTCAACAATAGCTATCAATTGAATTTGAATTCTAATATGCTAGTACATGTACCTTATAAACAGGTCCAAAGCCACCTTGCCCCAGTTTGTTTTCACTTGAGAAGTTGCCGGTGGCTTCTTTTATCTGAGAGAAATCATACAGTGAAAATCCTGAGTTTCCTTCTTCGATCCTCCAAAGATTTATAACATTTTGTACTGCCAACGACAACAATTGTAGTTCATATCTTGCTCGTTCTGAAAGTAACAGTGAGGTTATTTTATCGGCACTCATTGTTTACCATTAAAATCAAAGCAAATACAGGGTCAGTATTGGGGACTAATACTTTACCTCTTTTTCTCTCCGTTTTGATCCATATATGAACAAGCAACCATGAAACAGAAATTATGATGGAGAAGGATCCAATAGTGACCCAGATCCAAAATTTGTTTGCTGCACATCCATATACATGAGTTATAACCAATGAAAACACTAGTGGATAGTCAATTAGTCAGTGTTGGATTTGGAAATATTATAAGGGGTCAGATGGTAGATCAGTGTGGTAGATTGGTACTCCTACCTACCAAGTAAAATTTATCGGAAGCAAACAAACATTTCTATCTATTAGAAAAATCTTTTCGGTAAATTTCGTAAGATATTGTAATGTAGTATACGCACCCCCAATTCAATGTTTCAAACTATTCTAACTATTAGAAAAAAAGTCACTTTGTCAATTTTTCCTTCACCTGAATCACTTTGTTTTAATGAGATTGTTGAGAGGAGGTGAAGATAACAGACTACTTGAATCAAGCCAGCCAAGTCAGCAATCAACATATAATTAGAGATGAACTTACGTGCGGGCATATCTAGTGACAACTTCAGGTCGCCAATAAAGAACTTAACATCTGTCTGGTACCACAAGTTGCAATGCATCCCCAGAATCGCACCACCAAACTGGCCGGGTCCTACCATCTGCTTCCTGTTTGCGATGATGCCGTTGAGGCAAGCTCGGCAATTGTCCCACGACATGTCCTCTGTGCACTGCACAAGCCCATATACTGCCTGACTAGTTTCAGGTAGCCAGCCCTTGCCTGCCTCATACCTTATTGTTTTACTCACCATGTCATCAGCGATATGATTCATCAGATTGGAAACACGCTCATCGAACGTTTCCGAATCACTAACTGGTGGAGGGTTCAGATTGGCACTCACTATGCACTCTGGATAGTTGCTGAAGCTGGAGATGAAGTCCTGGTCTGAGAAAATTAGCTGTTCCAGGTACCCATCACCGAACAAGGTAATGTTCTTCTGGGGAGAGCAAGAGCTACTGTTGTTGTTGATGGCTGCATCAAAGACCATGTTGAGGCGATTTACACAGTCGCTGTGGGCGGTGTCTCCTCTGCATAGCACCGCTCCATAGACCTTGTCGGGATCCAACCCAGATGTGCCTTGAGCTGAGTATGAGTTTGAATCTGTGATGTTAGCAATCAGATCTTTAGCAAGGACCTTCAGGTTGGACGTGTAGGTACTTGTGGGCATGCATGCAATGTTAGCAGTGCTGCAGATTGGGCCTTCAGCTAACAGCTTTGGGGAAGAAAGGAGTAGAAGGAGGGCAACGAGTAGCATGATGCGTGTGACTTGTGATTTCTGTATGGGGCTTGTGGGTTTGGACGCATGGAGCATGGATGATTTCTGTATGCGTGGTTTTTAGCTTTTTTGTCAAGAGAAGAGTCATTTTCAGCGGGAAGAAAAAAGAAAGAAAGAAGACATGCATAGCTTCAACTAGTAGGTTGCTTAACTAGTCAGAATACAACAAACTTTCACAAATTACTGAATGTATTCACTGAACATCGTCTGGTTCATTCCTATCCAAATTAAGCTTATGCACTTGTTGATTGTCGTTCTTGAATATTGAATCCTTATGTTATCATCTTCAAAAGGATACTATACCATGCAAATTGTTAGCAACACCATAGGGTTTTGCTAACTTTTTTACTTAAAAACATTAAAGGTGTCCACAAGTCTAAGAGACACCTGCGGGAACCATATTGGGGATTTGAGAAGTGATACCTAGTGGTAGTTTCTCTGTTTTCTTTTGAGAAACTAATATTAACTTTGTTTGAAGACTTACCTGGATACAGTGAATTAATAAAGTGGTACTCCACTTGTCTGCCTGTTACTGAGCAACATTCGCAATATCCACATACCTTTTGCGGTGCCCACCTCCATCATATCCTAGGTCCTATTTTTTTGAAACGGAAACACAGCGAGGGAGACCCCCACTGTGATAGATTTTATTAAAGTTATAAAACATCCTAGGCCCTATTCTCGTGTGATCTTGACATCTTGTTATTTCTGAGTAATTCCTTGTTTCTGACTAAGACTTGGAAATATATGCCGGTCACGCTGTTATTTATTTTTCCACGAAAAGTATGTCATAGCTTACATTACAACCAGCTCCTAAGAATGAGTATGGGAACCCATTACCCTGGAAGATCCTTTGATGCAGGTCCTATACTTTCACCGGATGCAGCAGGATGTTCAGTTGGAAGCAGCTCTAAATCTGATGGTGAGATCTCTAGTCTGAACTGAATCCCTACACACGTTCCAGCGGCCACGTCAGCGATGCTAAGTTTTTCTTCAGTCAGTCCCGTCCAGTTATCGCACCCGGTTTCCATTCCGTTGGAAGTTATGAGTGATGACGCGCAAGTTGAATTTGTTACCGCCGGTGGAAAATGTACCCACGGCGATGGTTTTCTGCACCTGCCTGCCAATGCACAGACAGCGTCCCCATTACGTGATGTTACCGTCAGAGTACTCTATTTAGCTGTTGAAATTCAGAGTTTTGACGCGCGTTGCAACTTGCAGTGGATAACAGAGAGGGCTCATCATCTTCTTGACTGAAACCGCGTCGCGGTACTGAACAGGCATTTTGCCACGTCATCAAGAAAAAGCTCATACGTACAATTACCATCTGACGGCTCATAAATAGGAGAGAGAAAAAACTCATTCTTCTCGATTCTCATGACACGACGATTAGCATCATGAATCTTCTCGAGTCTCATGTTACCAAGGTAGTCGCCGCTCTATGGACTCAGATCCAGTGCAATGGCTATAGCCACTGCAAGATAAGCAGTCGGCAGCTGTGAGGGGAGCATCGGAACTCGGTCCCCGCTCTATAGATCTGCAGCTCACTCATCACAGCCTCCATTTTCCAATTTAAACCCGTGAGCAAGATTTTAGGTAATATAATGAAAGAAAAAAATTAAAATCATCCAAGAATGACCGGATCGATAATTTCTTTGAAACAAAAAAGGACAGAAGATGCGAATCTGTAATTGATGTGCAGCTGAGTCGCGCCAGAGACTCCGGCGCGACTCAGTTGACAAATCAGCGGCAACCGTGGTCGCTGTGCCGACATGGCGACTCTGTCGCGCCATTGCATGTGGCGTGACTCAACGGGGAGTCGCGCCAAAAGTCCCAGCGCGACCAAAAAAGCTAGTTTCTGAAAATTTAGTTTGTCACGGGTTATTATTAAAATATTAGATTTAAAAAGACTATTTAAAAATAAAAACTCCATCGCTCGCCGCTCCACCGCGTGGGTGCTCTGCTCACTTGCTGGAGCTGAAGCAAGAGCCGTCGTTACACACTGCAATACTGCATCCACGGAGAATGAACAAGCACAGGAATGAAAAGGGGAAACCAGAAGAGAGAGACCGGAGAGAGACGTCAGACGAGAAAGAGGAGATAATGGGTGGGACCGTGGGAGACAGTAAAGCTTATCCCCTCATTGTGTACCCCACGCGTAGGAAAAAAAAGGCAAAACAAAAGCCCCCCCACCTGCCGATCGAGCAATCAGCAATGCAATAGCTAAGCTAAAATATAGCTCACTCTAATATTTCTTTCAATTTGTAAACCGGCCATACGTAGTAAAAATTTGAATGTTTTTATTATTTCAAATTAGAAGAGAATATATGAATTCAAAAATCTAATTTTCTGGCAAACGATAAATAAAATTGCATGTAGAGGTAAAAAATTATACAAATTAATAAACATGATTAGCATTCATGTGCGAATTCAAGTTTAACTAAATGGGACGTACACGCGTACACGCTCAGAGCACGAGTGTTTATAACAACAGACTTAGTACTACTATTTTTCTCTACATGCCAGAAGCCAAGGGAAGTTAAGAACAATAAGCAAAAACACACAAACAACTCAAACCATTTTCATAAGTATAGCACAGTACACTGTCTGCTTTACTACCGACTATAAGTACACATTCTAACCATTAAATTCTCACAAAATCTATCATAACATATATACAATATTTCATATATATTAGCCAGAAGGAGGGCTAATTAGCGCGGCAACGCCGCGTGCTGTTCTAGTAAGTTCAGAACTCGAGCACCTTTCCAACTTGGGCTTAATATAATGATCGATGTCCGGCCCACTTAAGATTTAAAGGAGAATATGCCCGGCCCTCATTGCGTTCGGCTTACTAGATGAGCCCACGACCCAAGTGGGTCCCAACGAGGCTGTCGACGACGCTGTGTGGCAGCTGGCATGGGTGGCGCTGGTGGCGAACACCGGCGACGGCGAGGCGGCGGCGTCCAGCCCCTTGCGCTGGGCGCCGCCAGGGGAGCACACTGCTCACCACCGGGGTAGGGCGGAGGCCTACCGCCGCGATTCTTCTCCGGCTTCAGGGCCGCGCGCGTGGTGACCTTGCGCCAAGGGGAACCCAAAGGTTCGGCTCTACGAGTCCCCTCTTTTCGCTATTGCTTTCGAGTCAGAGCTAGCATTGGTGTTGGGATTCTTAAGGAATGCGCTTCGTAGGGGTTTGCCGTCTGCAGGTCAAGCTATCAGTTGAGACCACACTACCGTACCCCCATTATTTGTATGCCAATTGCACTTCGTGCTCATAAATTTCACCTAATCCAAGAGTAAATCAATGCTATTGCCATTTACTACTTGTTGTGAAGTTCATTGGAATAAAGTAACTCAAGGTCCCAAGTTAGTGCTGTTGTTGCTTTTGGTCATCACAGTGTTGCAACAGGTGCTACTGTGTTATTCAGAATGCGTTTGTTTTAGGCTCAGAAGGCCCCATTTTGTTGTTTAAAACACGAGAGTGGAAATTCAATGATTCAGCCCATTAATGGTTTTGCATATCCAAACGGAAATGCAAAATGTATGTTGTATTAAAAAAATGCAGAACATAAAACTTTCAAATATGGACTAGTGACAAAGATATTGATAACTACCAGCATTTTTCTCGGAGTTGATGACAGTGTGGTTCTACCTTTCTAGAGTGATACTCATAGTAGCACTGCATGACGAAACTTCTTCCTCACTAGGATTTACATGGAAGTAAGCTGGTTGCATAGGCTTGGGTAAGCTCACATCCTTAGTGTTTAGCATTGTGACAACTCGCTTCATATCAGGTCGATGCTCTGCACTTTCTTGAACACATAAAAGTGACACATGAATGCACCTTTCTATCTTTTGATGTTCATTGCCTGGAGGAGAATACATCAGTTCACCCAATTTTCCATCACTCCAAAGTTGCCAAGCCTACAAAAGTAGTGTGTGGTTTTGAGAAATAAGTAAAATATAGGGGTCTACATATAGAAGCAAATGGGTATGCATAGAAGTTCTGTGTGGTGTTAAGGTTAATTACACTCACATAGGAGATGAGATTATACAGCTTTCCATTGTATTCATAGAATTGGGCTGTCCTCTTTGAGCTTATGATTTCCAATGCCAATACACCAAAGCTAAAAACATCTGATTTGATGGAGCAAACCCCATGAAAAGCATATTCAGGAGGTATGTAGCCACTGAGTGTCATAAGTTAAATTCGTGTCAGTAATGCAAAAAGGAGGAATTTATAAATTGATTTGATCACATGCTATCCTAAAATTTTCTTTTCCCCAAAAGAAGCACCTCTATGAATATTTCATGTACTTAAACTGCACAGATCCATATGTTCTTACTGTGTGCCCACTACTCTGGTGGTATTCGATTCTTTCACATTAGAGCAGAATATTCTGGCCATCCCAAAATCAGATATTTTTGGATTCATTTCACTATCCAAGAGAATATTACTTGCTTTCAAGTCCCTGTGAATAACACATAATCGTGAATAATTGTGCAGGTAAAGGAGCCCTTGAGATATTCCATCAATTATGTGCAGACGTTTTGACCAGTTCAGTCGTGCTCCCTTCGCATTATCTGCAAAAGATCTATAGTTAATCAAAACTATTGACATAGTATTAACAGAATTACACATGTAGAGGCGATGAGTCTTGCCAAATGTGAAGCAGTCTAGACTTTTGTTTTCCATATATTCATATACAAGCATCTTTTCTTGATCTCCTTTAATGCAGTAACCCAACAATTTAACGAGATTTTTGTGTTGAAGTTTTGATATGAGCTGAATTTCATTTTGGAATTCCAATAAACCTTGTAACGAACATGCTTCTAGTCTCTTGACTGCTATTTTCATTCCACTGCTCAATCGGCCCTGAGATTGATTGAAATGAAAAAAAAGAACTAGTTATTTTTCATAACTCGATAACTTGGTCCACTGGAAATTTATATTAGTTTTGTTTAGTCACAAAAAATTAATAATTAATTTATGATCCATTGCAGAAGCTACCTCTACAATAATATAGAGAAATGCATTATATTTGTATCAGCAGTGTAATGTTTAATTCATTTTAGGGGCCCATTTGCAATGTAAGGACATAATACCTTGTATACAGGACCAAAGCCACCTTGCCCCAATTTATTATGAAGAGAAAAGTTATTTGCAGCTTGTTTTATATGTAAGTAACCATACTGTGAAAATCCCAAGTCGCTGCCTTCCATCCTCCATAAATTTATCACACTTTTTATTGCCAAAGACATCTGTCGTAATTTGAATATTGCTTGTTCTGGAAAACAATATTGGAATTTTAAGCCGTTGATACATGTAAGAGGACATATCTAATGGTACACAATTTGATCTGCTCTTATGTTAATGCATACCTCTCTGTTGCTGTGTTTTTATCCATACATGAAGAATCAAGCAAGAAATGAATATTACCATAAGGAATCCTCCAATCGCAACCAAGATATCAGCTGTGTTGTCTGTACATCATTGCATAAGTCCAATGAGTTGTAGTTTGAGAACACGACTAAAAGAGCACCTATGCAGCATGGGCAATTAGTGTTCCAGCAAGGGAGGTCCGGTTGGATTTGAAGGTGTTATTTGGCATGTACCTGGCACCATTGTAATTACTGCAGAAGGTCTGAGCAGCTAATGTTGCTTGGCAGGAGCGTAAGAGGAATATGAGAGAGAGCAATAGCATAATGGTTGCTAACTACAGTGTTATGGCCTTTGGTCTACCTATATTGCGGAATTGCTCGTCAGGAGGTCAAAGATGAGTAGCAAATATCATATTTGCTTCGTCTACCAAGACTCATTCAATCTGTTTGTGGAAAATTATTGCTAAGACTCATTCTTTGCTATATGAATTGATAGATGGTGACATGCCCGTTTTTTCTATGGAAGATTGGTCCAGAGTTGTCTCGTGGGTTGGAACTCTGAAGTGAAATAGTGGACTTGTCTACATTTCATAGTGGACATCGTTCCCTTCTGAGAAGTGCACTTGTCTACACTCCAGGTGCTTTCATACTTCTTGATTATGTCTTCTAAAAGTGCTGACAAATATGTCTTAGTTTGTGAAAAAAATAATGAAAGATTGAAAACAACCATGCTTAGATGTACAATATATTCTAACACATGCTATCTATTGCCGGAAATGCAACTCATGGTCACAACAGAACTTGGTTATGTGCTAGCAGTAGACAGTTTGGAACTGAATATAAATTAATTGAGTCTAACACTGTTTACACAGGATTTAAGAAAAATCTTGTTAAATATGTAAAACCACTAGTCAAATCAGCCTAACAGGTTAACTGGTGAGAAACAGAAGAACAGAATGCCCCGTACTATTAATTAACACTAGAAGGATGGCCAACACCAGTAACTCAAACTTCACTAACAGTACATCCACATTTTACTATCTGCCATTTGTAGTAGTGATGCTCACATCATTTCTGCTACTCAACACAGTGGCAATTACTGACACATCTAATTTCGCATAGGAGTAAGCTGGTTGCTTTGGTTCTGGCAAAGTGATGCCATTGCTGCTAAGAGTTGCAACAACCTCAGTCATTGTGGGACGATCAATTGTTTTCTCTTGGACACACATCAATGCCACAGCAAGGTATTTTATCAACTCTTCCAGTTTGTATTCATCACCAAATGATTGATCAATGAACTCATTCCATCTCCCACCTTTCCACAGTTGCCATGCCTGAAAAGAAAAAAAATATATATTACATGCGTAGGAGTGTATGCTAGTTAGATCTAGCTGCAAATGTTGGGAATACAACAGGGAGATAAAGAAACTGCACTATACTTTTTTTTTTGCCCTATACTTTGTGGAAAGAAAGAATGTAGAATACAGCCACAATAGTATTGGGAACTGATATGATATGCTAGTATATATGCAAGGGAAAACAATATTTGTTCCACCAATTTTACAGATTGTTAGTTCTTAGCTGCTTACATATTCAAGGAGGTTGTAGAATTCTCCATTGTACTGAAATCCTGAGCTCCTCTTTCCACTTATAATCTCAAGAAGAAGCACCCCAAAACTGAAAACGTCTGACTTGATTGAGAGAAGGCCATCAGATGCATATTCAGGAGCCATGTATCCACTAGAAAAAGGTGTCATGTGAGAATTCAGAAAGCAAATACTTTGATACATCAGTAAGTAACAGAACTAGTTTAAAGCACTTACTATGTGCCCACAAGTCTGCTTGTTGTTACTTGAGTGGCATCTGATGGAAATATCCTTGCCATTCCAAAATCAGAAATCTTAGGGTTTAGTTCAGAATCTAACAGAACATTGCTTGCTTTCAAGTCCCTATGGATTATGCGTAGTCGTGAGTGACTGTGAAGGTACAGAAGCCCTTGAGCTATACCTTCTACTATTTTAATCCGTGTCTTCCAGTTAAGTGAGTCTCGTCTTATTGGATCTACAAGCGATGTAAACAAGAACAAGTGTTAGTTCTGCATACAAGAACGAATGCATTATGAAATGAGCATTTTAGAGTAAGCACATGCCGAAAATGAAGTGGTCCAAGCTTTTGTTGGTCAGGTATTCGTAGATCAGCATCTTCTCTTCTTCATAGATGCAACAGCCAAGCAGTCTAACAAGATTTTTGTGCTGTAGTTTGGCTATAACCTGGATCTCATTCTTGAATTCTGTTAGACCTTGTCGTGACCGAGCGGACAGTCTTTTTATTGCGAGCTCTTGTCCATCAGGAAATACTCCCTGCACAATTCATCACTCCATGTTTATATGGAGCCATCTAAATCTCATGATATTTGACATAGTAATAATTTCAAGGAAATACTTTGTAAACTGGGCCAAATCCACCCTCTCCTAGTTTGTTTTGGGGTGAGAAGTTGTCTGTAGCATCAGCAATCTGAGAGAAATCATAGAGTGAAAACTCTGAACTAGCGTCTTCGATCTTCCATAGCCTCAGTACTTCATCCATGTTCTCGGGCGCCTCCACTGAGTTCTTTTTTCCTAAATGTGCATCTTTCCATTAGTTTTTCATGAAATTGGAATAAATCATTTGACTTTTGACAAGAACAATATTCTTACTTCTTTCTTTCCTCCAGATGCTTAGGAGCCAGAAAAACAAACGTGTACACAGGACCGTGGAAGAGTAAACTGTTGCAATGATCAAGAACGCACGGTCTTTCTTTTTCCCTGAACATGATGCACAAAATGATCAATCATGCGCTCGATTTACTTTACTTCGGAAGCAGCTGGATTCTTGGAGGTTGCAAGCAACTTGACAACGTTGAGGTTTGTAACTCATACGAAAACAGTTTGTGTTCAGATTTTCATTCTGAATGCTGGACATGTCTAATTAAGCAGGGGAACTTACGCAGCGACAGCATGTCGCCGTTGCCGGTGACGTTGAAGAACCGCAGGTCCATCTCGTACCGGAGGATGCACCGCGCCCCGAAGACCGCCCCGCCCATCTTGCCGCCGCCGATCTTCCTCCGCCTCTCCGCGACGGCGCCGTCAAGGCAGGCCCGGCAGCGGTCCGGCGGCATGTCCGCGGTGCACTGCGCCAGCCCGTACACCGCCCGGCCTTCCTCCCCCGACGACGACGGCGACCACGGCACTTCCCCCACCGCCCACCTGTCCGGTCGCCTCGCCGCGGCGCCGGCGAGCGCGCTCAACAGCTCCGTGACTCGCTCGTCGAACCGCGTGGCCGCGGCGCGCGGCACGGGGTCCGGGCTCGTGACGTCGGCCCACTCCGGCGCGTTGCTGAAGCCGGAGAGGAAGTCATGGTCGGAGAAGCGGAGCTGGTAGAGTTCGGAGTAGACGGCCACGTCCCTGCGGAGCGCGCAGGGCGAGTGGGCGCCAGTGGCGTCGGCGTCGATGGCGCCGAGGGCATCCCGGAGGCGGCTGGCGCAGTCCGCGCCCGTGGAGTCTGCCCGGCACAGCACGGCGCCGTAGACCCTGTCGGGGCCCTCCCCGGCAGCGCCGGTGGCCGAGTGCAGCCTCGCGGCGTCGCCGATCAGGTCGCCGCCGAGCGACCTCAGGTTGGATATGTACGTGCTGTTTGGCTTGTATGTGGCATCGGTGCAGAAGCACCGGTCACCGGCCGACGACCGCGCCGGCGTAGTGGAGAGGAGGATGAGAATCGCGAGCACCAGGAGATTTGGTGAATTCGGCATCATTGACATTAGTGTCTCTGTTCCTTCACGAATTAAAAAGTTTGGCACAGCAGCACAGCAGTACGAAAATTCAGAGAAATTTCGATATTTGACAGTCAATACGTACGGCTCACTAGAATTGACATCCAATTTGTATACCTTTCAATATCTGACATTCCGCACACCAATTCTTTTGATTCAGGGGATTCTCCTCACTTTTGCTTAATTTCCATCTTTCGTTTTCTTTTTTCTCTTCTCAGCCCTACCTACTCCAGTAAACAGATAATAATGCCCTTGCACTCAATCATGGAGCTCTTCCATTGAACCAGAGACGCTAAAATGAAGCGAGGGAAGGTGCACGAGTCTGATTCAGTGCTTCTTTGGCCGGATTTGCATGGTGACTAACTGGCTATTTATGTGGTGGTACACGGTGGCCGGAACTGGCTTTTGGCCTTCTTCCGCGACGGAGCCGCATCCGATCTGCGCCGGCACTGCCCGCCGCACGGCCGCCTCCGCCGCACAGCCGTGGCCGCCGCCGCCCGTCGCTGCGTAGCATGCTACCTCGGCCTGCTGCCGCGCTATTTGCGCCCTCGGTCACTTGCGCCGGCGGCCAGCACGGTGGCACCCTCCCTGATCAAGGGCCAAGCTCAGCTCCTGGGTTGAATTCCACTGTAAAGACCCAAATGGCGGCGTCGGCACATTTTCGTCACGAGAGAAACACACCAGAGTCGGAGAAAAGATAAAAGAAAAGAAAAGGATAAAAATAGAAGAAAATGTAAGAGAATCCCCTAAATTGAAACAATCCGTGTGTAGATTGTCAAATAGTAAAAGACATACGAATTGGATGTCAATTTAAGTGAGGCGTGCGTATTAGATGTCAAATATCAAAATTTCTCGAAAATTCATATCCATGGCCGTGAGATTCTGCATGTTCTTGACAGGCACGGAGTACGTCGGAAAACAGTTAGCTGGCGGCCTCGTGCGTCAAAGTCGGGCGGTGGACAAGTGTGTTTGGATTACTTTCGTTTCGTAGAGCTGCGTGGTATGTCCAACCAAAACAAGTTGAGTGGATGCAATGATCGTGAAGAACATTTGGTTGGTGGTATTATACGTATATGGAGAGAAGTAATGTCCATACAGGATCTCGCAAAGATGTTCGATTGGTTGCATAGACCGAGCTGACACTGATAGGTGGACCAATGATGGATGCATACAATCCACAGCCGGCAAAGCTTGACGGAAGGACGCTGATCGAGCAGAAGCACTGTGCTAACACGGCACGGCACTGACAAACAAGGTCGTCGCCAGCCTGATAGAGTCTACTAACTACCCTGACCCCGTTCCTCCATACATATCGTCGTCTTCGTCAGGCTGATAGTACCCGATCGTGGCCAATGGCGCAGCCTGAGGATGCCTCCGACGGCTGACCGACTTTACTGGAGACTGACCGTGCGCGGCTGCGCGCGTTGCGTGATTTTCGTCTAGAAGAAAGGCCGCCGAGACTCTGAGAGCCGCATCATCCACTCTTCGGGCGGCGGTGTGTCTTCTTCTCCATACTTGGTCAAGACATGCAGCAAATGGCCGGTCACAGGTTGCAAGTGGCAATGTGGCATGTAGTTCCTGGCCGGGAATCTCTTGTGATAATCTTCGTTCCAGTTTCCCTTGATTTTAAGTTTAAACTAGTTTATTTTGACGAGCTTTGGCTTGACGCAATAACCAAAGGAATCAAAACTTGCATTTCCTGGCCTAGCCCATTGTTTCCACGGTTGAGCCGTTTCTGACTTGACTTTGAGAGATCGATGCTCTAGTCCCATTTCTTGAATTGGATTACAAAAAACGTTAGGTGTTTAATCCCAAACAGTGGTGGAGCCAGAAAAAAATTAGCTGGGGCGACTATCAAACCAAAATGAAACACACACCAGTTCACACATCTACATACTATAATTGCATAAATTTTATGTGAAATTTAAAGATGTATCCTTCACTACCAGAATGATCAACATCTGCACCGGGTGGGAAAGCCCTTTAGCACCGGGTTTCCCACCCGGTGCACCTAATCCGAGGCTAAAGGGGTACCCCTTTAGCACCTGTCTCTTATACACATCTAGATGTGTATAAGAGACAGTTCTTGCGCCGCCCAGCAGCCAGCGCGCCGCCCACCCGGGCGCCTGTCTCTTATACACATCTAGATGTGTATAAGAGACAGTTCTTGCGCCGCCCAGCAGCCAGCGCGCCGCCCACCCGGGCGCCTGTCTCTTATACACATCTAGATGTGTATAAGAGACAGCATCAGCACCGGGTCCAAAAATGGCCGAGGCGGAGGAGGCGGGCGGATGGGAAGGATTCTGGTAGTGCTTAAATTTGAAAAATAAAGACACAAATTAGCAAATAATAAGAACCTGCTAGTCATGACACCATCTAAAAGTGCTGACGAAGCTTAGAAATATCGTTAGATAAGAGAGAATATACTCAGCATTTCAATTTCAACCACGAGCACAAGACCCACCAGCACGAGCGCGGCTTCTTGCGCCGCCCAGCAGCCAGCGCGCCGCCCACCCGGGCGCCTGTCTCTTATACACATCTAGATGTGTATAAGAGACAGCATCAGCACCGGGTCCAAAAATGGCCGAGGCGGAGGAGGCGGGCGGATGGGAAGGATTCTGGTAGTGCTTAAATTTGAAAAATAAAGACACAAATTAGCAAATAATAAGAACCTGCTAGTCATGACACCATCTAAAAGTGCTGACGAAGCTTAGAAATATCGTTAGATAAGAGAGAATATACTCAGCATTTCAATTTCAACCACGAGCACAAGACCCACCAGCACGAGCGCGGCTTCTTGCGCCGCCCAGCAGCCAGCGCGCCGCCCACCCGGGCGCCTGTCTCTTATACACATCTAGATGTGTATAAGAGACAGCATCAGCACCGGGTCCAAAAATGGCCGAGGCGGAGGAGGCGGGCGGATGGGAAGGATTCTGGTAGTGCTTAAATTTGAAAAATAAAGACACAAATTAGCAAATAATAAGAACCTGCTAGTCATGACACCATCTAAAAGTGCTGACGAAGCTTAGAAATATCGTTAGATAAGAGAGAATATACTCAGCATTTCAATTTCAACCACGAGCACAAGACCCACCAGCACGAGCGCGGCTTCTTGCGCCGCCCAGCAGCCAGCGCGCCGCCCACCCGGGCGCCTGTCTCTTATACACATCTAGATGTGTATAAGAGACAGCATCAGCACCGGGTCCAAAAATGGCCGAGGCGGAGGAGGCGGGCGGATGGGAAGGATTCTGGTAGTGCTTAAATTTGAAAAATAAAGACACAAATTAGCAAATAATAAGAACCTGCTAGTCATGACACCATCTAAAAGTGCTGACGAAGCTTAGAAATATCGTTAGATAAGAGAGAATATACTCAGCATTTCAATTTCAACCACGAGCACAAGACCCACCAGCACGAGCGCGGCTTCTTGCGCCGCCCAGCAGCCAGCGCGCCGCCCACCCGGGCGCCTGTCTCTTATACACATCTAGATGTGTATAAGAGACAGCATCAGCACCGGGTCCAAAAATGGCCGAGGCGGAGGAGGCGGGCGGATGGGAAGGATTCTGGTAGTGCTTAAATTTGAAAAATAAAGACACAAATTAGCAAATAATAAGAACCTGCTAGTCATGACACCATCTAAAAGTGCTGACGAAGCTTAGAAATATCGTTAGATAAGAGAGAATATACTCAGCATTTCAATTTCAACCACGAGCACAAGACCCACCAGCACGAGCGCGGCTTCTTGCGCCGCCCAGCAGCCAGCGCGCCGCCCACCCGGGCGCCTGTCTCTTATACACATCTAGATGTGTATAAGAGACAGGCCCCCGCTCCTAGCCGTTGGACCCGGTGCTGAAGCCCCATCAGCACCGGGTCCAAAAATGGCCGAGGCGGAGGAGGCGGGCGGATGTGAAGGATTCTGGTAGTGCTTAAATTTGAAAAATAAAGACACAAATTAGCAAATAATAAGAACCTGCTAGTCATGACACCATCTAAAAGTGCTGACGAAGCTTAGAAATATCGTTAGATAAGAGAGAATATACTCGAATTAGTATAGATTTAGCTGGGGCAGCTGCCCCAGCTTGCCCCAATGTGGCTACGCCACTGATCCCAAAAGAAATATCAAACAACCATCTGCTCATCTCCCACGCGCGTCGGGCGATAAATAAAAACCATGCATTAATTCATGGAGTGCTCTTTTCTTGAATCACTCAATAGTTGGGCGACAAGTTGGGACCATGTTTTGTACTTCCTTCGTTCTGATTAACTTGTTATGTATTTAAAAACGAAGCGAGTAAAGCCTTTTGCTCACCACTCAATAGCTGGTTTATTGCGAAACGCCAATAAAACTTTTAACTTTGCTACGCATAACTTGTTTAAAAATATATCGCCCAAAAAAAATCTGTCTTTATAGCTAACTACTATTTCCGTATCAAATTATGTGTCATTTTTAGCCTTTCCAAAATTACAGTTTTTACTATACATCCAGATATATGTTATATCTATATACATATATCTAGCAAAATCAAAACAACTTTAGAACGAAGAGAGTACTTTTTATGATCCATGAAGGCGGTATTTGCTCGCGAACTGAGCATAACTCAGTTGGTGAGGGGGTTCTCGTGATAGAACCTCGATTTAGTATAATCCCATTTTTTTCTATTATTATAGTGATAGGTGACGTTTTTATCGATAATGAAGCGTATGTGATGACTTAGTGAACCTTGATCAACAACCTCAAGTTCAAGTGGAACACATGCTTGAATGCTTTTTACTGCCGCCACGTGGACCAAATACCTCACCTAATCCCTCTAGAATTAAGCACCAATAAATTCCTATACGCCACCGTGTTGGTGTGAACGTGACAACGATAATGATATATAGGACAAATGCAGAATGGTTCGACTCTTTAAGGCAAGGTTTTTCTTTATGGTGCTGCTAGCGCCGGACGTCCGATAATTCTTTTTTATCGGACGGTCCGTCGTAACATAAAAAGTTTGAAGATGCAACATAAAAAATTATTTTTTGCAACACGAGAGGTATGAATCAAAATAACATCAGATCTCACAGAATTCGAAGAAAAATAAATTTCTATCACAACAGATGGTAATTAATGTTTTATACAATAATCGATCTAGATTCTTTTTTTCTCCGGAAGAATTAGAACTTTGGAATTCAGCTATTGAAACATCCGAAAATACTTCATGCAACATCACAAAAATACAATTGTAACATCGTAAAAATCACGATTGCAACATCAGAGATCGCAAAACATATGCAACATTCACAATGCAACAATAAAACAACTAAATTGCAACATTGTAAATTATTTGTTGCAACATCCAAATTCGTCCAAATTATTTGTCGACGGTGCAGCGGAGGAGGGCGTGACGGTGGTAGCACGCGGAGGAGCGAGGGGCGGCAACGCACGGGAGGAAGCGGCGCGACGCGCGGAGGAACGGGCACGGCGTGTGGGGTGCGTGATGAAAAAGACGGGACAAGGATGCGGGGCGGAAGAAGTCGTCCGATTCGTCCGATAGATCGGATGCATGAGCTGAAATATTACCGTCGTCATATATATCGTGTTTCTTTCAGTAGTAGGTGACGTCCCATCAACAGCGAGACACACGTGATGACTTTGTGAATTTCTAGATCGAATACGCCGGTTCCTGTACTTCGAGGCAATTTACCATGCCGTGACCCGATTCTTTAGATTACCGTGCTAGAGAGCTGGTCCGTCACAGCACAGGGCATGATCACCAGCTTATATAGCGCACTTACCCACACGTTGCAATGCCATTCTTCTATACTTCGTTGGGTTCCAGTCTCTACGACGACACAAATGGCGTCACTAGCCGTTCTCGTTTCCCTCGTCTGCGCAACGCTGGCCTCCGGTGCCGCAGGCGTTCGCGTCGACCTCACTCGCCTCCACGCCGGCCCCGGCGTCACCGCGTCGCAGTTCGTGCGCGACGCCCTCCGCCGCGACATGCACCGGCACAACGCCCGGCAGCTGGCTGCGTCAGATGGCACGGTGTCCGCACCGACCATGAAGGACGCGAGCGGCCTCGGGGAGTACCTGATGACCCTGGCCATTGGCACGCCGCCGCTGTCCTACCCGGCCATCGCCGACACCGGCAGCGACCTCATCTGGACGCAGTGCGCTCCCTGCAGCAGCCAGTGCTTCCAGCAGCCGACGCCGCTGTACGACCCAACCAACTCCACCACGTTCGGCGTGCTGACCCCGTGCATCAGTTCGCCGAGCAAATGCGAGTACAACCAGACATACGGCATCGGGTGGACCTCCGGCTTCCGGGGGTCCGAGACGTTCACGTTCGGCTCGGCGACGGCCGACCAGACCAGCATCCCTAACATCACCTTCGGGTGCAGCAACGCCAGCAGTGACGGCAACTGGAACGGCTCGGCGGGGCTCGTCGGACTTGGCAGGGGCGCCCTGTCTCTCGTGTCGCAGCTTGGTGCCGGCAGGTTCTCCTACTGCCTCACGCCGTTCCAGGACACCAGCAGCACGAGCACGCTCCTCCTCGGCCCGTCGGCGGCGCTCAACGACACGGCCGTCCTCTCTACGCCGTTCGTCCCCAACCCGGACATGGCGCAATATGCGTCCTTCTACTACCTCAACCTGACGGGCATATCCCTTGGCACCAACCTTCTGTCCATCCCGCCAGACACCTTCTCCATCAAGTCCGACGGCACCGGCGGGCTCATCATCGACTCCGGCACGACGTTCACGTATCTTCCCGACGACGCTTACCAGCAGATCCGCGCCGCGGTGCTCTCGCTTGTGACGACGCTGCCCACGGCAAACGTGTCGGGGTCGGTGCTCGACCTGTGCTTCGTGCTGCCGTCCGCGACGACGGCGCCGCCGGCCATGCCGAGCATGACGCTCCACTTCGATGGCGCGGACATGGTTCTCCCCGTGGAAAATTACATGTCCTTGATCACTGACACTGCAGACAACGTTGGCCTGTGGTGCCTGTACGTGCAGAACACGACCCTTGGCGACGGGCTGCCGAGCATTCTTGGCAACTACCAGCAGCAGAACATGCACTTCCTCTACGACCTCGGGCAGGAGAAACTGTCGTTTGCTCCGGCCGAGTGCAGCACGCTCTGAACAGACGTACATTTACATAACTATAAATGCATATATATATCGCGTTATATTCGTATATAGTGGCCTGTGCCGGTGCTATATGTATCTTGCCTTTACGACAGCAGTCTAGTTGCCGTGTGTGTTATATATACTTATGATGTGTTGCCTGAGGTTTTAAATAAAAACGGCAATTCAAACAAGTTCAGAGTTTAATCGAGTACTACAAATGTAACTGAATATGTCCACGGAAGAGACAATCAATATATATACTCCCTCCACTCACAAAAGAGAGTTGTCTTACATAAACCAGCATTATCGGTTACATGTTACGTACTATTCAAGTTTGGATATTACAGAATAATATGAGAAAATTCGAGATGTAATTGTTGGTTTTGATTTTGCCAAGGAATACAATACCAGCAGTAAAAAGGTAAAATGAAGGTGTAGACTTAATGAAATTCAATTCACATTCCAGAATCTCAAAAGTCATCCCCTCAACAGGAGCGTTAGGACATCCTTTTATAGGGGATTACATGCCACACAAAATACATATTTACCCTTTATCCTGGGCCCACTCTACCACTAATACATCCGTCGACAAACTTGTTTTTCGCCAAGGGTACAAAGGGTATTTCAGTTATATGACGTATATACAACTTGAACACCACTAATGAATCACGCGTTACATACCTTGGCCCACCAAGGTCAAGGCTTACTCTCTATCTTAAGGTTCTATTCTCTACCGCAGCAAAGACATTCGTTGCATGCGACTTTGCTCCCGAGAATTCCCATCGAAGGTACCGGGACAATTGATGACCTGACGATGAGTCCCTCTTGACCTTCGCTATAGTCTTGACGCCTCTGGTATGAAGGCTTGGAAGCAGCTTTATTCTTGTACCTTTAATAGCCTTACCTTCGCTTAATCCCGACATGCCACTCATTGTTGAATCTTGGCTCGAAGGTCATCGATTCTAACTTCACATTTTGAACCTAACGGCTACCTTCGATTGTAATTTGGTTAACTCTGCTCTACAGAACCTTTAATTTTGTTGACGCCGTGACAATACCGGAGGTGGAGCCTTTCTGAAATTCGACCTCCAACTCCAGCAGTAATTTCCTAAAAGCATACTTCTTTTCTTTCTTTCCTCCAGATGCTTAGGAGCCAAAAAAAAACAAACGTGTACACAGTACCGTGGAAGAGTAGACTGTTGCAATGATCAAGAACGCACGGTCTTTCTTTTTCCCTGAACATGATGCAGAAAATGATCAATCGTGGGGTTTAACAATTTCTCAAGAATTTTGGAGGCCCTCCTATTGATTTACTTTACGTTGGAGCCAGATGGATTTTGGAGGTTGCAAGCAACTTGACAACGTTCAGGTTGTAACTCGGACGAAAACTGTTTGTTCAGATTTTCATTTGAATGCCGGACATGTCTAATTAAGCAGAGGAACTTAAGGATTTGGGGGGTTTAGGAATCAAAAATCTTGAGATACAAAACCAGTGCTTATTGAGTAAATGGTGGTTTAATTTGATGAATGGGGATGGCTTGTGGCAACAATTGTTAAAAAATAAGTATTTACGATCTAGAACAATTACTCAAGTAGGGAGAGTTCCTGGAGATTCACATTTTTGGTCAGGTCTGTTGAAGGTAAAACAAACCTTTACTGCTTATGGTTCGTTCCAACTGAACGACGGTAACTAAATCAGGTTTTGGGAGGACAAGTGGTTGGGAAATTTTACCCTACAACAACAATATCCCTCTCTTTATCAAATTGCTAGGAAAAAGAGCGATACGGTTGCCACAGTTTTTTCTAGGATTCCTCTTAATGTGTCTTTCAGGAGAGCATTAATAGGTCAGAATTTAAACTTGTGGCATAACCTGGTGGGTAGAATCTGTCATGTACAGTTAAACGATAGTAGGGATGCCTTTTGATGGGACCTCACTCGGTCAGGTGTATTTTCTGTTAAGTCGTTGTACTCGGTTTTAATCAATAATGGAAATATTCAACGAAATAAGCGAATCTGGAAGTTGAAGGCTCCACTAAAAATAAAAGTCTTCATGTGGTATTTAAAGAGAGGTGTTATACTAACAAAAGATAACTTGGCTAGAAGGAACTGGAATGGGAATAAACTATGTTCGTTTTGTTCCGAAGAGGAGACAATACAACACTTATTTTTTGATTGCCACATGGCCTCCTTCTTATGGAGAGCTGTTCACATGGTTTTAGACCAGCCAAAGCCTCTTAGTTTTAGTCATCTATTTACTAATTGGTTGGCGGGTTTAAATACAAAGCTTAAAAATCAGATGCTAGTCGGTGCCTCTGCTTTATGTTGGGCACTTTGGCTGAGTAGGAATGATTTGGTTTTTAACAATTCACCAAAAAAAACTTATTTGCAGGTACTGTTTCGGGGGACATATTGGCTTCGCTTTTGAGCACAGCTACATCAGCATGAAGATGACAGACATGCAATAAAAGGCGTTTGCCAGACTCTGGAGACGCTGGTGATGTGTGTTTTCGCACACCATGGATGGAGGTTTAATAATAGGATTATAAACTAATACCTTTTTTATCTTTATGGTGTGGGTAACGCTTTGAATTTATTCGTGAGTGCAGACGGAAGTGCTGCAAATTAGTAATTTCTTTGGGCCGTAGCCTTTTTTGATCAAGGCCGGATATTTTTTTCATATCCATTATTAAAAAAAGCAGAGGAACTTACGCAGCGACATCATGTGCTTGTCGCCGTTGCCGGAATGCCGGTGATGTTTTTTTTTTTGAACAAGGATTGACTTTATTCATGGAAGATAGTTACATCATTTGCCAGAGCATCTAAGATGCAGCTAGGGGAATCATCATCCCAGATACAATTTTGTCTAAGCGAACGAGCTCTTTGAGCTAAACTATGAGCAACTTGATTAGCCTGTGATGTTGAAGAACCGTAGGTCCATCTCGTACCGGGGGATGCTGTCATGACCTGGGCCTTGGGCCGTCACAGGACTAGCTAAGCGGGTCTAGCACTGGGCCTGCGTGCCTTTTCTTTGCTGGGCCGAACCCATGTAACAGCTACTTGTAACATCTACTTATACTGTGAGCACTAGAATGGTTGGGCATCGATCAAATGAACTAAATCAGTTTATCCCCAAACCTTACTGTTCATTCTTCTTCTTCTGATCCTATCTCCGATTTCGTTGATTCCTCGCGTCGCTGTTCTCCGGCTAGTTTGGCGACCGCCCGCCGATCTTGCCGCCGCCGATCTTCCTCCGCCTCTCCGCGCCGCCGCCGTCAAGGCAAGCCCGGCAGCGGTCCAGCGGCATGTCCGAGGTGCACTGCGCCAGCCCGTACACCGCCCGGTTCTTCTCCCCCGGCGACCACGGCGCTTCGCCCATCGCCCACATGTCCGGTCGCCTCGCCGCGGCCGCGGCGTGCGGCACGGTGCCCGGCCTCGTAACGTCAGCCCACTCCAGCTCGTTGCTGAAGCCGGAGAGGAAGTCATGGTCGGAAAGCAGAGCTAGTACAGCTCGGAGTAGACGGCCACGTCCCTGCGGAGCGCGCAGGGCGAGTGGCCATCGGTGGCGTCGGCGTCGATGGCGCCGAGGGAGGGCATCCCGGAGGAGGCTGGCGTAGTGGACACCCATGGAGTCCGCCCGGCAGAGCACGGCGCCGTAGACCCTGTCGGCCCCTCCCCGGCAGCGCTGGTGGCCGAGTGCAGCCTCGCGGCCCGCCGATCAGGTCGCCGGCGAGTGACCTCAGGTTGGATATATATGTATGTGCTGTTTCGCTTGTACGTACGTGGCATCGGTGCAGAAGCACCGGTCACCGGCCGACGACCACGCCGGCGTGGTCTGTGAGGAGGAGAATCGCGAGCGCCAGAAGATTATTTGGCGAATTCGGCATCATTGACATTAGTTTTTCTGTTCCTTCACGAATTAATTAAAATGCTTGGCACAGCAGAACATCAGTAGGAAAATTCATATCCATGACCATGAAATTCTTCTGCATGTTCTTGACAGGCACGGAGTACGTCGGAAAACAGCTAGTTGCTGGCGGCCTCGTGCGTCAAAGTCGGGCGGTGGACAAGTGTGTTTGGTTTCGTAGAGCTGCGTGGTATTTCCAGCCAAAACAAGTTGAGTGGGTCAGAGGATGCAATGATCGTGAAGAGCATTTGGTTGGTGGTATTATGGAGAGAAGTAGTGTCCATACAAGATCTCGCGAAGATGTTCGATTGGTTGCATAGACCGAGCTGACACTGATAGGTGGACCCGGCAAAAGCTTGACGGAAGGACGCTGAGCAGAAGCGCTGTGCCAACACGGCACAGACAAACAACGTCGTCGTCAGCCTGATAGAGAGTCTACTAACTACGCTGACGTGTTCCACCATACTATACGAATACATATCGTCGTCTTCGTCAGCCACATGCCCAGATAGTACCCGATGTGGGCGATGGCGCAGCCTGAGGAAATATGTATGATTCAGTCGGATGACTCTTGACCGTGCGCGTTCCGTGATTTTCGTGTACAAGAGAGGGCGCCGAGTGGCTTCTTCGCTCCTTCATCCATACTTGATAAAGACAGCAAATGGTCAGGCTTTGTTTGAAAAGTAGAGTGTTGGAGAGTTTTGAGGGGGATTGAAGTGGATTAAGTGAGATTTTGATTTGTAGGGGAAATTGCTTCACTTCAAACCCCTCCAATCCACTCCAATCCTCTGGTTTCCAAACAAGACCTCAAGGTTGCAAGTGGCAATGTGGCATGTAGATAATTTTCGTTCCAGTTTTTCTTGATCTTAAGTTTAAACTAGTTTGTTTTGACGAGCTTTGGCTTGACGCAATAACCAAAGGAATAAAAACTTGCATTCCTGGGCTTAGCTCATTGTTTCCACGGTGGAGCCGCCTGTGACTTAGACACTTGAGAGCGAGGTCGATGCTCTAGTCCGATTTTTTTTTATATAAATTACAAAAAATAGGTGTTTATTCCCAAAAAATATCACAAAACCATACGCTCAGCACCCACGGGCCGGGCGATGAATAAAAACCACTTCGTTCTGATTAACTTGTTATCATGTATTTAAAAACGAACCGAGTAAAGCTTTTTGCTCAGCGCTCAATAGCCCGGTGATTGTTAAACCGCCAATAAGACTTTTAACTTTGCTATACGCACAACATGTTCAAAAAATCATATTCTTTATACCAATTCAAATCTTACTATTACTAATTGGAGGCTCCTTTTGAAGGCTCCACGTTAATCCTCACGAGACGCGCTAGAAAAAAAAATAAATCCTATAAATTCTCACAAAAATCAGAAACATCTGGCCTTTAATTGTATAGACAATAATCACCACTTATAACGAAAACCATTGGATCTATTCTATTTTTTAGAAAATTATCCACCATTGCCATTACAAAAACTAGCTTAAAATAACCCCCTAAATATATCTCTAAATTACCCACCTCTGCCATCAAGTACAACTATTTCTATATATTATCCAAACTAAGTGGCCGAACTCCCATCGGTTGAAAGAATAACAAACTCCTCTCAGCCTTCACTCTCTCGCTTCCAAAAAATAAACCTCTCTCTCTCTCTCTCTCTCTCTCAAGTCTCAATGGTAAGCAACCCTAGGGTAATTTAAGGATCCTGCAATGATCTCCTCCTCATGCGAGGCTACTCCTGCATGCATCATTGCGAAAACTCTGTATCAGGTGATGTGAAGTTCAGATGGCAGGGACATCCCAGACAATGGCTCCATACGTTGCTGCCGCGGCCACAACGTACAATGGGTAAATGGCGACTCGATTATGTGAGTGGTTACAGAGACCCTAAACAGAAGGACGCACTAAGCAGCTAGATTGTTTGGTGGTGCTGAACATGATGCCGCGACCCGTTTTCACTAACATTGTAGCCAAACAAGCAGCCATGTGGCCATACAGCAGGCATCCGAAAAAGCAGCAGCATGCAAGTACACGTGGTGGTAAGTTGCAAGTTGACAACACATACGTGTTGTTTGGTTGGTAAAGCAAGATCGCTCTGCCTCATTACCCTCATAGTCCATTGATTCTTAGTTCTTACTAATTCAAAAATGGTTTGGTCAATCGGTCTGGTATTTCAGAACTATAGACCTACCAGGCAATGACATAAATCCAGAACTATATACCTACTAGGCAATGACATGAATCAGAGACCATGAGTTACCCAGAGATCTAGGCATCAACAATATATCAGTGGTTATGGACAAAAGTTAATCAAACAATAGATTAACAGAGTTGAAATTCAATGGTCATGATTTATGCGTGTTCCTAACGAATTTCTGCAATACAACAGTGTGTGGGAACTACAGAGGTCAGGTGGGTAAATTCTATGATCATGATTTAATATAGTATTAGCAATTGGGTAAAGTATAACCAGGTCAGGTGGTTGATATCTAAGTGTCCTATGCAGCAACACAAAGGAGCATGAAGGCGAGGCTAGATAATCTGAATTTTAAGCCCAATTGTTGTGTCAGAGTGTAAAGAGCTATGACGTGTAGCTATAACTCTACGATGGGGGTGGCAATGTCTCTAAGTAGAAGATGGAGTATTGAGTCCTATGAAGCTCATATGCATGAACTATCCATCCATATCCATAGGTGAGATCACTGGACGCAACAGTAATAAAACCTCATTAGTCAGGCAAAATGAGATCAACAACGAGATCATGCGGCAAAGCTCCATACAATGAATATGGTGTGGGTCATGAAGCAAAGAGGGAGGTAAGATACAGTAGCGAAGAAGGCCAATAATTTATAGTTTAAGATGATGATGTGCAAGTAATTAACAGGTTTTAGTTTTGACATAACTAATTTCCTCTCCATTTCTCATATTCATGATAAAGATTGCATATTTCCATTTTCAAGATTATAAATAAAACAATGCAATACAATTTTCCTTACTTTTCAAAATATTAAACATGTAGCAAAATGCATACCCTCCAACTTTGAACATATATTTTCCTTCTAAAACTGCTAGCCCCGTGCATTTGCACGGGTTGATAGACTAGTAAGTATAATTGTTTACGAAAATATATCACCCGAAAAAACTTACCTTTATAGCTAACTACTACATCGTATCAAATCATATGTCATTTTAGCTTTTTTAAATTTGCAAGTTTTACTGTACATCTAAATATAAGTTACATCCAGATACATATATCTAAAAAAACAACCTTGGAATGAAGAGAATACTTTATATGGTCGATGAAGGCGGTATCTGCATGTGCGAATTGAGAATAGCTCAACTAGTGAGGTTCCTTGTGGTGTAACTGTCCACCCAAATTTGAGTTCACGACTTAGCTAGCGTGGTCATATTTTTTCTAAATTTTTTCTATGATTCAACAGACTTTATTCTGATAGAAGATATTTTCATCGACACCAAAGTGTGTGTGATTACTTTGTGAACCCGGATCAACCGCCTCAACGTTCCATTGGAACGCATGCTTGAATGCGTTTTACTGCTTCCATGAGGACCAAATCCTCACCTAATCCCGATCAAAAGAAAATCATCACCTAATCCCTCTAAAATTCAGCGTCACCATGTTGATGCGAATGTGGCAACCATAATAACAGGACAAATCCAGACTGCTTCAAGTCTTTCAGGCAATTTACCCATGTGCTCTGACAACATTCTTCAGATTACACGTCACAGCACAGGGGCATGATCACCAGCTTATATAACGCACACGTTGCAATGCCATTCTTGTATACTTGCTTCCATATATGTCATCGACGAGGACACAAATGGCGGCGTCACTCGCTGTTCTCGTCTCCCTCGTCTGCACAGCGCTGGCCTCCGGCGCCGCAGGCGTCCGCGTCGACCTCACTCGCCTCCACGCCGGCCCCGGCGTCACCGCGTCGCAGTTCATGCGCGACGCCCTCCGCCGCGACATGCACCGGCACCATGCCCGGCAGCTCGCTGCGTCAGATGGCACGGTGTCCGCACCGACCAGGAAGGACCCGAGCTTCGGGGAGTACCTGATGACCCTGGCCATCGGCACGCCGCCGGTGTCGTACCCGGCCATCGCTGACACCGGCAGCGACCTCATCTGGACGCAGTGCGCGCCCTGCGGCAGCCAGTGCTTCAAGCAGCCGACGCCGCTCTACAACCCAGCCAACTCCACCACGTTCGGCGACCTCCCGTTGTGCAACAACTCCACCAGTGCTTCCAGCATGTGCGCGGCTGCGCTGGCCGGGGCGGCGCCGCCGCCAGGGTGCGCGTGCCCGTACAACCAGACGTACGGCATTGGGTGGACGTCCGGCTTCCTAGAGTCCGAGACGTTCACGTTCGGCTCGGCGTCGGCCGACCAGACCAGCGTCCCTAACATCACCTTCGGGTGCAGCAACGCCAGCAGTGACGACAACGACAACAACGGGTGGGCGGGGCTCGTCGGACTTGGCAGGGGCGCCCATTCTCTCGTGTCGCAGCTTGGCGCCGACAGGTTCTCCTACTGCCTCACGTCTTTCGGTGACACTAACAGCACCAGCACGCTCCTGCTCGGCCCTTCGGCGGCGCTCAACGACACCGGCGTCCGCTCCACGCCGTTCGTCACAAGCCCTGCCATGGCTGGGTTCCACTACTACCTCAACCTGACAGGCATATCCCTTGGCACCAACCTTCTGTCCATCCCGCCAGACGCCTTCTCCATCAAGTCCGACGGCACCAGCGGCGGGTTCGTCATCGACTCCGGCACGACGCTCACGTATCTTCCCGACGTGGCGTACCAGCCGATCCGCGCCGCGGTCCTCTCGCTTGTGACGCTGCCCACGGCAGACGGGTCGGGGTCGGGGTACGACCTGTGCTTCGCGCTGCCGTCCGCGACGGCGGCGCCGCCGGACATGCCGAGCATGACGCTCCACTTCGATGGCGCGGACATGGTGCTTCCCGTGGAAAATTACATGATCACTGACACAGACATCGGCCTGTGGTGCCTGATCATGCAGAACACGACCCTTGGCGACGGGCTGCCGAGCATTCTTGGCAACTACCAGCAGCAGAACATGCACATCCTCTACGACGTCGGGCAGGAGATACTGTCGTTTGCTCCGGCCGAGTGCAGCACGCTCTGAACAGACATTTACAGAACTACAGATGCATATATATCGCGTTATATTCGTATATAGTGGCCTGTGCCGGTGCTATGTATCTTGCCTTTACGACAGCAGTCTATTTGTAGTGTGTGTTATATAAGGTGGTGGTGGTGTATACTTGTATGTGTTTCAATTCCTGAGGTTTTAAATAAAAACGGAAATTCAAAGAAGTTCAGAGTTTAAGCGAGTACTACAAATGTAACTGAATATGTGTCCACGGAAGAGACAATCAATATACTCCCGCCACTCACAAAAGAGAGTTGTCTTACATCAACCAGCATTATTGGTTACATGTTCGTACTATTCAAGTTTGGATATTACAGAATAATATGTGAAAAATCGAGATGTAATTTCCTAAAAGCATACTTTTGCAATGCTTATATTATTTTTTGTTCAAAATGTACCGGTCAAATTTGTATTTTCGAGAGTGTGCCAATGTTTAAAATGCCAACTATTTGAGTCTAGAAAGATTATGAAGTTCACATGCGAAGGAAAAATAATTGACTGAAGAAACATGCATAGATCTGATAATGGTATATAACGAAAGGATATAACTCATAATAATATCTGTTAGAGTTTGCAGCGGAATCCGGCCCGATCCGCTATACCCACACGCCGGTGCCCCATCAAGCCCAGGTCCATCGGAGTCACAACCAACCAGGGTCCAGACCTAGCTCAGCCCAAATGACTAGTCCGATGGGTGATGACTTCCGACACCATACAACCACAATTACATGAGAGTATCTCGTTTTGGTCACTATGGGTTTGTGAAACCATGCTGTGAGCATTTCAGTATATATTCAGATCATTTAGCTCGCCTAATTTTTACTCTGCTAGTTCTATCATTAGGGAGCTATCACATATTTTGGTTCTCAAGTGGTCGGTTTGTTGGTGTTCACTTATTATGGCAGAATTCAAGGTCAAGCAGCAATTCTTTGCCTCTGTTGCTGCTTCAAAATTCTTTTCCCTGGAATCAATGCTCTGAGTTTAGCTGGCACATAATTATCATAGTATATGGATAGGATTATATCTCAAATAGTAGAGCTGATATTGCCAAGTTTTTCACTTGCACCTGTGAGCTTCCTGCAACAGAGATATGCCTCATAATTTAACAAAACTCAGTGATGGGCTCTTGGCTAGCATCATACAGAGCCAGCAAGTGATCCTTTGGGATCTAGGTGGTGATCAATTTTTCTGAAGGGATTTGGAACTCTGGATTGTTTGGGAGACCCGGAAGTGAAGCAGATTACTCTGTATTTTATCCTAAAGTAGGAATGGTCATACAAGCATTTTTTTAGACATGTGATGGATCAGTTGGCCACTGTCAGTAATGTTGTGACCCAATTGGTAAATATTATCACCTTGGCAGTGCACATAATCAGGACATCTTCTGAGCAGTACCAACTAATTTTTTTTCCAAATGGTGGTGTTTTCTCTATGGCCATGTCTTGGATCAGACTTACAAAATGCTATAGTTTGATTTTGCTGAATTCTAAACAATGGTGCTTCTATTTATTCTGGAAGTCACCATGCCCACCTCGAATTCGCCAATCTCACATATGGAGGTTTACTAAACTTACAATGAACAAGCATAGTCAGGCAAGTGCACTTACAATGTTCTTGTGGCTTGCTATTACGGATGTAATGAAATATTCTGTGCTTGCTATGGAACTGACACCAGAATACAGGATTGAGTCAACGTGCACTATGCTTCTGGAAATGACAGATTTGCTGATCTTTGGCTTGCTACATCCAAATTTACAACAAGCAAAACATGCAGACTGGTCTTATTTTCAATATCCGGTGTCAAGGCCTACTATCAAGTGGCAGATCATGAAGGCTCGAGTTTAAGAATTACGAGAAGTATCAGCAAAGACAACTTTCAAATTCAATTCTACAACCTAATGATTGAAGACCCCTGATAGACTGCGTTGAAGAAGGGACGACAATTTGAAGATCTCTGCTATATCTAAGCAATGCTTGTCTGGTAATTATCTGGCTGCTAAGTGCTTCACAGCTTGAGGGCAAGCTGTACCCTAAGGGGGGAGAATGTCATGGCCTTGGCCTTGGGCCGTAATAGGACTAGCTAAGCAGGTTTAGCACTAGGCATGCGTGCCTTTTCTTTGCAGGGCCGAGCCCATGTGAACACCAGAATGGCTGCGCATCGATCAAATGAACTAAATCAGTTTCTCCCCAAACTCTACTGTTCATGTTTCTTCTTCTTCCTCTGATCCTATCTCTGATTCCGTTGATTCCTCGTGTCGCTGTTCTCCAGCCAGTTTGGCGTGCCGCCATTCGACTTGGGATCATAACAGACGCACCGCGCCCCGAAGACCGCCACGCCGATCTTGCCGCCGCCGATCTTCCCCCGCCTCTCCGCGACGACACCGTCCAGGCAGGCCCGGGAGCCTCGGAGGTGCACTGCGCCAGTCCGTACACCACCCGGTCCTTCTCCCCCGACGACGACGGCGACCACGAGGCTTCCCCCATCACCCACCTATCCGGTCGCCTCGCCGCGGCGCCGGCGAGCGCGGTCAGCAGCTCTGTGACCGTGACTCGCTGGTCGAACCGCGCGGAGCTGGTAGAGCTCAGAGTAGACGGGCGACGGCCACGTCCTGCGCGCTCCGCGCACATGCTCAGCGGCCATGAGATTCTGCATGTTCTTGACAGGCATGGAGACATGGAGTACGTCGGAAAACAGCTTGCTGGCGGCCTCGTGCGTCAAAGTCGGGCGGTGGACAAGTGTGTTTGGATTACTTTCGTTTCGTAGAGCTGCATGGTATGTCCAACCAAAACAAGTTGAGTGGATCAGTGGATGCAATGATCGTGAAGAACATTTGGTTGGTGGTATTATGGAGAGAAGTAATGTCCATACAAGATCTCGCGAAGATGTTCGATCGGTTGCATAGAACGAGCTGACACTGATAGGTGGACCCATGGTGGATGCATACAATCCACACTCCACAGCCGGCAAAGCTTGACACGGGAAGGACGCTGAGCAGAAGCACTGTGCCAACACGGCACTGACAAACAAGGACGTCGTCAGCTGATAGAGAGTGTCTACTAATTAACTACACTGACGCGCTCCGCCGTACTATACATATTATGTCGTCTTCGTCAGCCAGATAGTACCCGATCGTGGCCAATGGCGCAGCCTGAGGGTGTGCTAGCGCTCTCTCCATTCTTTTTTATTTGACGCTACTTAGCTTAAATTTAAACTAGCTAGGGTCATATAAAATAGAACACAGACGTGGTAATACGTATGATTCAGTCCGATGATGACTGACCGACTTAGACCGTGCGCGTTTTCCGTGTGATTTTCGTCTACAAGAGGGCGCCGAGTGGCTTCTTCCTTCATCCATACTTGGTCAAGACAGCAAATGGTCAAGGTTGCAAGTGGCAATTTGGCATGTAGATAAATTTCGTTCCAGTTTTTCTTGATTTTAAAGATTAAACTAGTTTGTTTTGACGAGCTTTGGCTTGCCGCAATAAACAAAGGAATGAAAACTTCCATTCCTGGCTTAGCCCATTGTTTCCACGGTTGAGCCGCTTGGAACTTGGGAGGCCGATGCTCTAGTCCGATTTTTTAATAAATTACAAAAAAAATGTCACAAAACCATACGCTCATCACCCACGAGTCGGGCGATGAATAAAAACCACACATTCATCGATCGCTCTTTTCTTGAATCAGTCAATAGTTGGGCGACAAGTTTTTTTTTTTTTTGAGAAGATGACCTTTGGGACCATGGTTTGTGCTCCCTTCGATCTGATTAACTTGTTATTATGTATTTAAAAACGAAGCGAGTAAAGTTTTTTCTCACTGCTCAATGGTTGGGTGATTGCTAAACCGTCAATAAGACTTTTAACTTTGCTACACACAACATGTTCAAAAGAATCATATTCTTTATTTTTTTAGATAATGGATTAAATCCAGCCTTGACCAAGAATGGCTACGGCCACAATGAAAACATCCGGCTTCATCTACCCGTGGGTAGAGTCAGGCCAGATTATTACAACAAAAAATAAAAGAGAAAAAACTGACGGGGAACATTACATCCCAACAAGGGGTTCTAGAAGTCCTACACGACAAGGAGAAATATTGGAGACTGACCACCATTGAGGATTGCATGCTTCTTCCAAGGCAACAGCACAAAGACTTGGTAAAGAAACAGCCTGCCAACCAAAATCCGAGTTGTTACGCCATCGAAAGCCACCTCCGCCTTGAGTTGAATACTGAGTACGTAGGGTGACCACACGGGAGAACTGCCCGGCCTTGGCGAATCAAGAACTTTGACGACGCGCCTACACTGCCGCCGCCGGCCTGAAGAAACCAGGCTAGGTTTTCACCCAATTCTTGAACACTCATAGGCGCAGTAGGAGACGGACTAACCGACGACTTCAGCAACGCCTTCAACAAGGTAGGTGTCACAGACACTCCACCGCTGCCGGCCCGGCAAAACACGCCAGGCAAGGTTTTCACCCAATCCGCCGCCATCTTCGTCAACACTGCGCCCGGCCAACGAGAAGGACACTAATAGTTTCGCTCCAAAGGCAAGGGGCCCAAATCCGACCCGACGCCGCCACCGCATGACGACCAGCACGCCGGCCGCCCTCGACAACCACCACCGTACGGGGGAAGGCACTGCCGGCAGAGGGACCGAGGACGCCCAGATCTAGGTTCGCTGGATCCAAATCGGACCCCGCCGCCACAACGATGGCACGGATCGGAGGAAGAAATCCCCGCTGCCACAATAATGTCGACTACAGGGGAGGAGATTTGGAGGAGAAAGTCCCGTCGCCGCCGTCCTTGCGCCCGGACGGGCTTCCGGCAGGACGCTCCGGCGGCGGCGAGGATGGGGGAGCGGCGCGGGAGAGTTTTTGGTCCGGGGTTCCGCTCGGTCGCCCTCGGGGCAGCTGCTGCCGCTTGGAATCATATTCTTTATACCAATTCAAATAAGTATAATTGTTAATGAAAGTATATCGCCTGAAAAAACCTGCCTTTATAGCTAACTACTACTTCCATATCAAATCATGTCATTTTAGTTTTTCTAAATTTACAGTTTTTACTATACATCTAGATACATATATTAAAAAAACAATCATGGAATGAAGAGAGTAATTTTCTAGGGTCGATGACAGGCGGTATGTATCTGCACTTGCAAACTGAGCATAGCTCAACTAGTGTGGTTTCTTATAGTGGAACTGTCGTCCACCCAAATTTGAGTTCACGACTTAGCACTTAGCAGCTAGCGTGCTCATATTTTTCTGATTTTTTTTTCTGATTTAACATATTTTATTCTATTTTTTAGTGATAGATGATGTTTTCATCGACAACGAAGTGCGTGTTATCGTTTCATGAACCTCCAAATCAACCGCCTCAACGTCAATTGGAACGCATGCTTGAATGCGTTTTACTACTTCCACGAGGACCAAATCCTAACCTAATCCCGATCAAAAGAAAATCCTCACCTAATCCCTCTAAAATTCAGCGCCCATAAAAATTGAGGACGCCACCGTGTTGACGTGAATGTGGCAACGATAATGACAGGACAAACTAATCCAGACTGCTTCAACACTAACAGTCAATTTACCCGTGCTCTGACAACATTCTTCAGATTACCGTGCTAGAGAGCAAGCCCGTCACAGCACAGGGCATGATCACCAGCTTATATAACGCACGCGTTGCAATGCCATTCTTGTATACTTGCTTCCATATATGTCATCGACGAGGACACAAATGGCGGCGTCATTCGCCGTTCTCGTCTCCCTCGTCTGCGCAGCGCTGGCCTCCGGAGCCGCAGGCGTCCGCGTCGACCTCACTCGCCTCCACTCCGGCCCCGGCGTCACCTCGTCGCAGTTCGTGCGCGACGCCCTCCGCCGCGACATGCACCGGCACAACGCCCGGCAGCTTGCTGCGTCAGATGGCACGGTCTCCGCACCGACCAGGAAGGACTCTCCCAGCGGCGGGGAGTACCTGATGACACTAGCCATCGGCACGCCGCCGCTGTCCTACGCGGCCATTGCAGACACCGGCAGCGACCTCATCTGGACGCAGTGCGCGCCCTGCGGCAGCCAGTGCTTCCAGCAGCCGACGCCGCTCTACAACCCAGCCAACTCCACCACGTTCGGCGAGCTCCCGTTGTGCAACAACTCCACCAGTGCTTCCAGCATGTGCGAGGCTGCGCTGGGCGGGGCGGCGCCGCCGCCGGGGTGCGCGTGCCCGTACAACTACACATACGGCGTCGGGTGGACGTCGGGCTCCCTGGAGTCCGAGACGTTAACGTTCGGGTCGGCGCCGGCCGACCAGACCAGCGTCCCTAACATCACCTTCGGGTGCAGCAACGCCAGCAGTGACGACAACAACGGCACGGCGGGGCTCGTCGGACTAGGCAGGGGCTCCCTGTCGCTGGTCTCGCAGCTCGGCGCCGACAGGTTCTCCTACTGCCTCACGCCGTTCCAGGACACCAACAGCACCAGCACGCTCCTGCTCGGCCCGTCGGCGGTGCTCAACGACACCGGCGTCCGCTCCACGCCGTTCGTCACCAGCCCTGCCATGGCCGGGTCCCACTACTACCTCAATCTGACGGGCATATCCCTTGGCACCAAGCTTCTGTCCATCCCGCCAGACACCTTCTCCATCAAGTCCGACGGCACAGGCGGCGGGTTCATCATCGACTCCGGCACGACGTTCACGTTACTTCCCGACGTGGCGTACCAGCCTATCCGCGCCGCGGTCCTCTCGCTTGTGACGCTGCCCACGGCAGACGTGTCGGGGCTCGACCTGTGCTTCACGCTGCCGTCCGCGACGGCGGCCCCGCCGGACATGCCGAGCATGACGCTCCACTTCGATGGCGCCGACATGGTGCTCCCCGTGGAAAATTACATGATCTTGATCACTGACACTGCAGACAACCTCGGCCTGTGGTGCCTGACCATGCGGAACACGACCCTTGGCGACGGGCTGCCGAGCATTCTTGGCAACTACAACCAGCAGAACATGCACATCCTCTACGACGTCGGGCAGGAGAAACTGTCGTTTGCTCCGGCCGAGTGCAGCACGCTCTGAACAGACGTACATTTACATAACTACAAATGCATATATATATCGCGTTATATTCGTATATAGTGGCCTGTGCCGGTGCTATGTATCTTGCCCTTACGACAGCAGTCTAGTTGTCGCGTGTGTTATATAAGGTGGTGTTCTTGCATAATTGTATGTGTGTTGCCTGAGGTTTTCAATAAACACGGGAATTCAAACAGGTTCAGAGTTTAATCCAATACTACAAATATAACTGAATATGTCCACGGAAGAGACAATCAATATACTCCCTCCACTCACAAAAGAGAGTTGTCTTACATCAACCAACATTATTGGTTAAATATTACCTACCATTCAAGTTTGGATATTACAGAATAATATGAGAAAATCCGAGATGTAATGTCTAAAACCATACTTTTGCAATGCTTATAATTTTTTGGTTCAAAATGTACTAGTCAAAGTTGTATTTTTAGACTCTGCCAATGTTTAAAATGTCAACTATTTGAGTCTAGAAAAATTATGAAGTTCACATGCAAAGGAAAAATAATTGACTGAAGAAACATACATAGATCTGATAATGCTATATAACGAAAGGATATAACTCATAATAGTATCCACATTCTACTGCAATCTTGTTCTATTTTTTAGATCAAAGAAAGAATTATGCGTAGTCGTGAGTGACTGTGAAGGTACAGAGGCCCTTGAGCTATACCTTCAACTACTTTAATTCGTGTCTTCCAGTTAAGTGAGGCTCGTCTTATCGGGTCTACAAGCGATGTAAAACAAGAACAAGTGTTAGTTCTGCATACAAGAACGAATGCATTATGAAATGAGCATTTTAGAGTAAACACATGAGAGGGCGCCGAGTGGCTTCTTCCTTCATCCATACTTGGTCAAGACAGCAAATGGTCAAGGTTGCAAGTGGCAATGTGGCATGTAGATATACTTCCTCGACGGCAATCTCTTGTGATAATTTTCGTTCCAGTTTTTCTTATTTTAAGTTTAAACTTAATGTTCTCAAGTGGTCAGTTTGTCGGGTGTTCACTTTTATTATGGCAGAATTCAAAGTCAAGCAGCAATTCTTTGCACTCTGTTGCAGCTTCAAAATTCTTTTCCCTGGAATCAATGCTCTGAGTTTAGTTGGCACATAATTATCACAATATATGGATGGGATTGTATCTCAAATAGTAGAGCTGCTATTGCCATGTTTTTCACTTGCAGGTGTGAGCTTCCTACAACTGAGATTTCAGGCCACAGAGATATGCCTCATAATTTAACAAAACTCAGTGATGGGCTCTTGGCTAGCCTCATAGAGAGTTAGCAAGTGATCCTTAGGGATCCAGGTGTCATCAAATTTTTCTAGAGGGATTTGGAACTCCGGATTGTTTGGGAGACCTGTAAGTGAAGCAGATTACTCTGTATTTTATCCTGAAGCAGGAATGGTCATAAAAGCAATTTTTTAGACATGTCATGTATCAATTGGCCACTGTCAGTAATGTTGTGACCCAATTGGTAAATATTATCATCATGGCAGTGCACATAATCAGCACGTCTTCTAAGCAGTACCAACTAATTCTTTCGAAATCTTGGTGTTCTCTGTGGCCATGCCTTGAATCAAACTTACAAAATGCCATTCAGTTTCAGTCATTATAGTTTGATTTTGCTGAATAGTGAATACCAAACAATGGTGCTTCTATTTATTCTGGAAGTCACCATGCCAACCTCGAATTCGTCAATCTCACAGATGGAGGTTTACTGAACTTACAATGAACAGGTAGAGTCACGCTAGTGCACATACAATGTTCTTGTGGCTTTCTATTACGGAAGTGATGAAATATTCTGTGCTTGCTATGAAACAGACACCAGAATACAGGATTGAGTCAACGTGCACTATGCTTCTGGAAATGACAGAATTGCTGATCTTTGGCTGGCTACATCCAAATTTGCAACAAGCAAAACATGATGAAGGGTCTTATTTTCAATATCCGGTGTCAAGGCCTACTATCATCAAGTGGGAGATCGATCATGATCGAAGGCTGGAGTTCAAGAATTCCGAGAAGTATCAGCAAAGACAACTTTCAAGATTCAATTCTACAACCTGATGATTGAAGACACCTGATAGACTGGGTTGAAGAAAGGACAATAATTTCAAGATCAATGCTACATCCAAGCAATGCTTATCTGGTAATTATGTGGCAGCTAAGTGCTTCACAGCTTGAGGACAAGTTGTAGCTTAAGGTGGAAGAATGTCATGACGTGGGCTTTGGATCGTCATAGGACTAGCTAAGCGGGTTTAGCACTAGGCCTGCGTGCCTTTTCTTTGCCGGGCCGAGCCCAAGTAACATCTACTTATAGTCTTATACTGTGAAACACCAGAATGACTGGGCATCGATCAAATGAACTAAATCAATTTATCCCCAAACCCTACTATTCATGCTTCTTCTTCCTCTGATCCTATCTCCGATCCCGTTGATTTCTCGTGTCGCTGTTCTCCAGCTAGTTTGGCGTGCCGCCGTTTCGACGCAGGATGTAACAGATGCACCGCGCCCCGACGACCGCCCCGCCGATCTTCCTCCGCCTCTCCGCGACGACGCCGTCAAGGCTGGCCCGGCAGCGGTCCGGCTGCATGTCCGAGGTGCACGTGCACTGCGCCAGCCCGTACACCGCGCGCCCGGTACGTCTCCCCCGACGACGACGGCGACCACGGCGCTTCGCCCATCGCCCACTGCACCTGTCCGGTCACCTCGCCGCGGCGCCGGCGAGCGCGGTCAGCAGCTCTGTAACCGTGACTCGCTCGTCGAACCGCGCGCCCACGACGTGCTGACACTGATAGGTGGAACCATGCATGGTGTGGATGCAATCCACATCCAGCAAAAGCTTGACGGAAGGACGCTGAGAGCAGAAGCACACGGCACTGACAAACAACGTCGTCGTCAGCCTGATAGGGAGTCTACTAACTACCCTGACGCATTCCGCCATACTATACATATTGTGTCGTCTTCGATGTCAGCCAGATAGTACCCGATCGTGGCCGATTGTGCAGCCTGAGGATGATGTACTCTCTCTCCATCTTTTTTATTTGACGCTACTTAGCTTAAATTTAAACTAGCGAACATCATATAGAATAGAATAGAATAGAGGTAGTAATATGTATTATTAAGTCCGATGACTGAGCGACCTGACCGTGCGCGTTTTCCGTGTGATTTTCGTCTGAGCGAGAGGGCGCCGAGTGGCTTCTTCCTTCATCCATACTTGGTCAAGACAGCAAATGGTCAAGGTTGCAAGTGGCAATGTGGCATGTAGATATACTTCCTCGACGGCAATCTCTTGTGATAATTTTCGTTCCAGTTTTTCTTATTTTAAGTTTAAACTTAGTTTATTTTGACAAGTTTTGGCTTGACGCAATAACCGAAGGAATCAAAACTTGCATTCCTGGCCTAGCCCGTTGTTTCCACGGTTGTGCCGCTTTGTGACTTGAGAGGTCGATGCTCTAGTCCGATTTTCATTATCAATTGCACAAAAATAGGCTTTTATTCCCAAAAAATATCACAAAACCATACGCTCAGGCGCTCAGCACCCACGGGTTGGGCGATGAATAAAAACCACGCATTCATCGATGGCTCTTTGCTTGAATCAGTCAATAGTTGGGCGACAAGTTGGGACCATGGTTTGTACTACCTTTGTTTTGATTAACTTGTTATTATGTATTTAAAAACGAAGCAAGTAAAGCTTTTTGCTCACCGCTCAATGGTTGGGTGATTGCTAAACCGCCAATAAGACTTTTAACTTTGCTACACACAACATGTTCAAAAAGAATTATTTTTCTAAAAAAACATATTCTTTATACCAATTCAAATAAGTATAATTGTTTATGAAAGTATATCGCCTGAAAAAACCTGCCTTTATACCTAACTACTACTTCCATATCAAATCATATGTTATTTTAGCTTTTCTAAATTTATAGTTTTTACTATACATCTAGATATAAGTTTACATTTAGATATATATTTCTAGAAAAAACAAAACAACCTTGGAACGAAGAGAACACTTTTTATGGTCGATGAAGGTGGTATCTGCACGTTGCGAACTGAGCATAGCTCAACTAGTAAGGTTTCTTGTGGTGGAACTGCCACCCAAATTTGAGTTCACAACTTAGCTAGCGTGTTCATATTTTTTTGACTTTTTTGTATGATTTAACCGACTTTATTCTATTTTTCTAGTGATAGACGATGTTTTCATCGACAATGAAGTGCATGCATCACTTGGTGAACCTGGATCAACCGCCTCAACGTTCAATTGGAACGCATGCTTGAATGCGTTTACTGCTTCCACGAGCACCAAATAGTCACATTATCCGAAAAAAAAGAATTCTCACCTAATCCCTCTAAAATTCAGCGCCCATAAAAATTGAAGACGCCAGCGTGTTGATGTGGCAACGATAATGACAAGACAAATCCAGACTGCTAGAGAGGTAGCCCGTCACAGCACAGGGCATGATCACCAGCTTATATATATAACGCACGCGTTGCGATGCCATTTTTGTATACCTGTCAGAGCTAGTCGTCGCGGACTTGCTTCCATACATGTCATCGACGAGGACACAAATGGCGGCGTCACTCGTCGTTCTCGTCTCCCTCGTCTGCGCAGCGCTGGTCCCCGGCGCCGCAGGCGTCCGCGTCGACCTCACTCGCCTCCACGCCGGCCCCGGCGTCACCGCGTCGCAGTTCGTCCGCGACGCCCTCCGCCGGGACATGCACCGGCACAACGCCCGGCAGCTCGCTGCGTCAGATGGCACGGTCTCCGCACCGACCAGGAAGGACCCGAGCAAAGGGGAGTACCTGATGACCCTGGCCATTGGCACGCCGCCGCTGTCCTACCCGGCCATCGCCGACACCGGCAGCGACCTCATCTGGACGCAGTGCGCTCCCTGCAGCAGCCAGTGCTTCCAGCAGCCGACGCCGCTCTACAACCCAGCCAAATCCACCACGTTCGGCGTGCTGACCCCGTGCATCAGTTCGCCGAGCAAATGCGAGTACAACATGACGTACGGCAAAGGGTGGACGTCGGGCTCCGTAGGGTCGGAGACGTTCACGTTCGGGTCGGCGCCGGCCGACCAGACCCGCGTCCCTAACATCACATTCGGGTGCAGCAACGCCAGCAGCAGCGTCACCGACTGGAGCGGCTCGGCGGGGCTCGTCGGACTTGGCAGGGGCAGCCTGTCGCTGGTCTCGCAGCTCGGCGCCGGCAGGTTCTCCTACTGCCTCACGCCGTTTGACGACATCAACAGCACCAGCACGCTCCTCCTCGGCCCGTCGGCGGCGCTCAGCGACACCGGCGGCGTCCTCTCCACGCCGTTCGTCCCCAACCCGGACATGGCGCAATATGCGTCCTTCTACTACCTCAACCTGACGGGCATATCCCTTGGTACCAAGCTTCTGTCCATCCCGCCAGACACCTTCTCCATCAAGTCCGACGGCACCGGCGGGCTCATCATCGACTCCGGCACGACGCTGACGTATCTTCCCGACGTGGCGTACCAGCAGATCCGCGCCGCGGTCCTCTCGCTTGTGACGACGCTGCCCACGGCAGACGTGTCGGGGTCGGTGTTGGACCTGTGCTTCGCGCTGCCGTCCGCGACGACGGCGCCGCCGAACATGCCGAACATGACGTTCCACTTCGATGGCGTGGACATGGTGCTCCCCGTGGAAAACTACATGATCTTGATCACTGACTCTGCAAACAACGTCGGCCTGTGGTGCCTGTTCATGCACAACACGACCCTTGGGAACGGGCTGCCGAGCATTGTTGGCAACTACAACCAGCAGAACATGCGCTTCCTCTACGACGTCGGGAAGGAGATACTGTCGTTTGCTCCGGCCAAGTGCAGCACGCTCTGAACAGATATTCATAGGAGGGTTGATTATCTCTATTCTCTTGTATATAGTGGCATGTGGCATTGCTAAGTATCTCTTGTCCTTATTACCGTAGCAGTCTAGTTGTCGCGTGTGTTATATAAGGTGGTGTTCTTGCATACTTGTATGTGTTGCCTAAGGTTCTAAATAAAGAGGCCAATAATTCAAACAAGTTCAGAGTTTAATTGAGTACTAAAAATGTAACTGAATATGTCCACGGAAGAGACAATCAATATACTCCCTGAGTTGTCTCCCTCCCCTCACAAAAGAGTGTCATACTTAATACTCAAGTTCCAAGCATTGGTTACATGATACGTATTACTCAAGTTAGGCTATCACATAAAAAGATGAGAAAAATTGGAGATGTATTTCATAAATCATACTTTCCAATGCTTATATTTTTTGTTTCAAAATGTACTAGTCAAAGTTATATTTTCGACCGTGTCAATGTTTAAAATGTCAACTATTTGAGACTAGAAAGATTATGAAGCTCAACATGCAAAGGAAAAATAATTGACTGAAGAAACATATATAGATCTGATAATGACATATAACAAAAGTATATAACTCATAATAATATTCACAATACTGTAACCTTATTATTTTTAGATGAATTGTATTATATCAAAGCGGAGTACATAATCACTCCCAAAAAATAAAGTTACATTTCTTCGTCTTCATTGCAACTCCAAATCTGAATCCTAAACATGTATAAAGATTCATATAAAGATCAGCTCAAAATTCTATATAAAAATTTGCATTATCCGACTATTCAAGTCCACATTTGGTCTATTTCCAGTCTAACTCTTCACCATCCTTGACACCTGAAAAATTCGTATTCATATTGGAATACGTGCAATATCCACTCCGCTCCAAATTTAACTAACCAAAGAATACTGAAAACCAACATCCGCTCCGATCCGATTGGTTTTCATCTTTGGATGGAAGTAGTGTCCATGATGATTAATCCAACGAAGTAGTATTTGGTTGGATAAATAGACGCAGGGGCGACGCCACATTGTGGCTTGTGGGTGTCCAGGCACCCAAAGAAATTTGAAACACCATGGATAAAAATAAATTTTCACCATGTTTGTAGATTAAATTTTCATATCTATAAAAGAATAAAAGAAAGGCACACCCTCTAACTTGCTCTAGCTTCGCCCCTGAGTAGACGGATGTTGTGGTGACCCTACCAGGAGGTGTAGCCATGGAAGATTGTCATTGCATCCATAAGGCCTCCTCCAACGGGTGGCGCGAAGACTAGCTCATAAGTATTTTAATCGATGAACAGTAGAGAAATTCATGAGCCAGCGCTTTGCTCCACGCCTAGCTCGAACTCTTTCCGAGACGTCTGCCTTTCACAGGCACGTTTTCCCAGTACTGTTTGGCTTGTGCTTTTACTGTGCCGGTGAGCTAGTGCCGGCTCAACCGTTGGGCATGGCCTAACAAAGCATCAAAGCTTGACCTTGACCCAAGGACTTTTATAGTAGACGCACTGTGTCAACACGGCACATTGGCAGTTTGGCACACCAAGACCCGGCATACGTCGTCGTCAGCGTGATACAGTGCGTTTGGCACTGCGCTAGCTTCGCGACCAATTCCCGTGAAGGATCGTCGGAAGCTGGACTAGACGTGCAGGGCCGTGGCAGATGTTGCAGCCAGCCGAAAGATTCTGTGCCACGACGACTGACCGTGCGCGTCGTCGTCCCGTGTGATTTTCGTCTAGTATAAAGGTCACCCGAGCCGTCGTCGTCCACACGCTGTGATTGGCCTCAATATATGCTTGGGCAGGATACCGGCCAAATGATAAAAACGTAGCCACGTAGGGACCTAGTTAATTCTTAGTAATCTTTTGAGGTGAAGTTCGTTCAGTTTTTTCTTGATTTTAAAATGAGTAAAATGCACTAGGGGTTCCTAAACTTATCCCACGGTGTCAACCAGGTCCCTAAACTTTAAAAATGCGCTTCTAGATCCCGGATCTACGAAAAGGGTTCACTGAAGGTCCAAAACGCCGACGTGGCTGGCCACGGTGGAAAGTCCATTGACCAGCCGCATTCATCTTGCAAAAAGGCCCCTCTCCTTTCGTTTCTTCCAAACACAAGTCCACCTGCAGCATCACGCAGCCTGGCGAACGGCACCCACTCGTCGGTGGCCTCGTCTACCGCCACGCGGACGGTGTACCGGTCGGGAACGCCGCCGATGAACCGGTTCCGGTCGAGTGCCACCGCCGTCATCCGCGGCATCGTGCCCAGGCACCCTTGCAGCCGTCCGGTGAACATGTTGACGCTGAGGTCGAGCTCGACGAGCTGGCTCGATGCCCCGCCATCGGGCACCTCCCCGACGGCGTCCAGCCGGTTGGATCCCATGCGCAGCTGCTCCAGCGTCCGGATGGCGTCGGACACCACGTTCCCCGTGAGGTCCAGCGCCCGCACGACCGGGTGCGCGCCCGGCACCGCGCCGTGAACGGGCCCGGTGAGGGAGTGGTTGCGCGCCACGAGGCACAGGAGCGACGGCGGTAGCATCCCCGGCGCGGCGAGCGGCATGTTGTCGAGGCTCAGAAGGGGGCCGGAGAGGGCGTTGCGCTGGAGGTCCAGCCGCCTGAGAGCACCCACGCCAGCTGCGGCAGCTCTGAGGCGGTGGTGTGGCTCGCGGGCACATGAGCGTGGCGCGGCGCCGATTCGCTGGTGCCCGCGGCTCGTGGACGTACACAGCTGCCGCGGCCCAAGGTGGAGCAGCACGGGCTCACCGGCGCTCGGTCCGGCGTGGGGCGACGGGACCGCAGCACCCACGGTCTGAGGACGCGGCTCGCCGGTGGGCGGTGCGCGTGGTGTCCGTGTCCCGGGGCAGTGCGCGGCTTGCAGGCAGGAGCGGCCGGTGCCTGTGCTCAGTTTCGTCGAGGGTGGCGGCAGCACACCGGCTTTGCCCCGATCTCGGCTCTATCGAGGGCGGCGATGCCCCAACTAGTCGTGCCTGTGCTCGACGCCGCCGGGGAGGCGCTCCGATTGGGAAGAGAGATAGTGGACTTGTGTTTGGAAGAAACAAAAGGATGGGGGGCTTTTTTACAAGATAAATGCGGCTGGTCAATGGACTTTCCACCATGGCTATCCACGTCAGTGTTTTGGACCTCTAGTGAATCCCTTTCCATAGATCCGGGACCTAGAAGTACATTTTTAAAATTTAGGGATCTGGTTGATACCGCGGGACAAGTTTAGGGACCTCTGGTGCATTTTACTCTTTTAAAATCTAACCTAGTTTATTTGATGAGTTTTTAGATCTGTATATGTAACAACCCAAAAGAATAAAAAACTGGAATTCCACGGCCGATCCATTCTCTAATTTGTTTTTTTTAAGACAGATAGATGTCCATTTCCAAAAGAATATCACAAAACCATGCGCTTATCACCCACCCATCGGCCCAAAAAATAAAAATCATCAATTCATCAAGTGTTTTACTTAAATCATTCAGTTGTTGAGTGACAAGTTTGGAATATTGTTGTTCGTTCTGAATAATGTCATATATTATTTAAAGGTAAAAGGAGCAGAGAAGTTTTTTTTGTTACCGACGGCTCAGTTTGGCTAGGTAATTGATGATGATAGACGATGTTTTCATCGACAATGAAGTGCATGCATCACTTGGTGAACCTGGATCAACCGCCTCAACGTTCAATTGGAACGCATGCTTGAATGCGTTTACTGCTTCCACGAGCACCAAATAGTCACATTATCCGAAAAAAAAGAATTCTCACCTAATCCCTCTAAAATTCAGCGCCCATAAAAATTGAAGACGCCAGCGTGTTGATGTGGCAACGATAATGACAAGACAAATCCAGACTGCTAGAGAGGTAGCCCGTCACAGCACAGGGCATGATCACCAGCTTATATATATAACGCACGCGTTGCGATGCCATTTTTGTATACCTGTCAGAGCTAGTCGTCGCGGACTTGCTTCCATACATGTCATCGACGAGGACACAAATGGCGGCGTCACTCGTCGTTCTCGTCTCCCTCGTCTGCGCAGCGCTGGTCCCCGGCGCCGCAGGCGTCCGCGTCGACCTCACTCGCCTCCACGCCGGCCCCGGCGTCACCGCGTCGCAGTTCGT
>OAMR01000075.1:3189439-3209965 GCA_900205405.1 Echinochloa crus-galli
AGTACATAATTGATAAGGTAAATCTCCAAAAGTAGTGGCCACATTCTACTTGAGTTTTTTTTTAAAAAAATAAACACATTCTACTTCAGAGTAATACAGCATCTAAGGCTGTCTGAGGGGAACTCATTGGGTTCGGTTTTGGGCTCTTCTGCAAAAAGAGGAAGAGCGACCTTGTATCAGTTCGGCTTGTCGTGCCCTTGAGAGTTTGATGATGGATTTGTTTGCTTCCAATGGTTGGATTTACAATAATAGACTTCATGTTAGCTGAGTGTTTAGGGTCGGCTCGTTTGCTGAGTTGTTTTGGTCTAGTTGTTTGCCTTTATATGTTAAGAAACCCGGTTGAGGTCGTTGTGATTCAGTTCGAGACTTTAGACAGCTGCATGTATCAATCGATACAGATGCTGGAATATTAATATATATTCCCTTTTCTAAAAAAAGTAGTATTTGGTTGGATAAGTAGACGGATGCTGTGGTGACCCTACCAGGAGGTGGAGCCGTGGAAGATTTGCATTGCATCCATAACAAAGCAAAGCTTGACCTTGACCCAAGGACTTTTATAGTAGACGCACTGTGTCAACACGGCACATTGGCAGTTTGGCACACCAAGACCCGGCATACGTCGTCGTCAGCGTGATACAGTGCGTTTGGCACTGCGCTAGCTTCGCGACCAATTCCCGTGAAGGATCGTCGGAAGCTGGACTAGACGTGCAGGGCCGTGGCAGATGTTGCAGCCAGCCGAAAGATTCTGTGCGACGACGACTGACCGTGCGCGTCGTCGTCCCCGTGTGATTTTCGTCTAGTATAAAGGTCACCCGAGCCGTCGTCGTCCACACGCTGTGATTGGCCTCAATATATGCTTGGGCAGGATACCGGCCAAATGATAAAAACGTAGCCACGTAGGGACCTAGTTAATTCTTAGTAATCTTTTGAGGTGAAGTTCGTTCAGTTTTTTCTTGATTTTAAAATGAGTAAAATGCACTAGGGGTTCCTAAACTTATCCCACGGTGTCAACCAGGTCCCTAAACTTTAAAAATGCGCTTCTAGATCCCGGATCTACGAAAAGGGTTCACTGAAGGTCCAAAACGCCGACGTGGCTGGCCACGGTGGAAAGTCCATTGACCAGCCGCATTCATCTTGCAAAAAGGCCCCTCTCCTTTCGTTTCTTCCAAACACAAGTCCACCTGCAGCATCACGCAGCCTGGCGAACGGCACCCACTCGTCGGTGGCCTCGTCTACCGCCACGCGGACGGTGTACCGGTCGGGAACGCCGCCGATGAACCGGTTCCGGTCGAGTGCCACCGCCGTCATCCGCGGCATCGTGCCCAGGCACCCTTGCAGCCGTCCGGTGAACATGTTGACGCTGAGGTCGAGCTCGACGAGCTGGCTCGATGCCCCGCCATCGGGCACCTCCCCGACGGCGTCCAGCCGGTTGGATCCCATGCGCAGCTGCTCCAGCGTCCGGATGGCGTCGGACACCACGTTCCCCGTGAGGTCCAGCGCCCGCACGACCGGGTGCGCGCCCGGCACCGCGCCGTGAACGGGCCCGGTGAGGGAGTGGTTGCGCGCCACGAGGCACAGGAGCGACGGCGGTAGCATCCCCGGCGCGGCGAGCGGCATGTTGTCGAGGCTCAGAAGGGGGCCGGAGAGGGCGTTGCGCTGGAGGTCCAGCCGCCTGAGAGCACCCACGCCAGCTGCGGCAGCTCTGAGGCGGTGGTGTGGCTCGCGGGCACATGAGCGTGGCGCGGCGCCGATTCGCTGGTGCCCGCGGCTCGTGGACGTACACAGCTGCCGCGGCCCAAGGTGGAGCAGCACGGGCTCACCGGCGCTCGGTCCGGCGTGGGGCGACGGGACCGCAGCACCCACGGTCTGAGGACGCGGCTCGCCGGTGGGCGGTGCGCGTGGTGTCCGTGTCCCGGGGCAGTGCGCGGCTTGCAGGCAGGAGCGGCCGGTGCCTGTGCTCAGTTTCGTCGAGGGTGGCGGCAGCACACCGGCTTTGCCCCGATCTCGGCTCTATCGAGGGCGGCGATGCCCCAACTAGTCGTGCCTGTGCTCGACGCCGCCGGGGAGGCGCTCCGATTGGGAAGAGAGATAGTGGACTTGTGTTTGGAAGAAACAAAAGGATGGGGGGCTTTTTTACAAGATAAATGCGGCTGGTCAATGGACTTTCCACCATGGCTATCCACGTCAGTGTTTTGGACCTCTAGTGAATCCCTTTCCATAGATCCGGGACCTAGAAGTACATTTTTAAAATTTAGGGATCTGGTTGATACCGCGGGACAAGTTTAGGGACCTCTGGTGCATTTTACTCTTTTAAAATCTAACCTAGTTTATTTGATGAGTTTTTAGATCTGTATATGTAACAACCCAAAAGAATAAAAAACTGGAATTCCACGGCCGATCCATTCTCTAATTTGTTTTTTTTAAGACAGATAGATGTCCATTTCCAAAAGAATATCACAAAACCATGCGCTTATCACCCACCCATCGGCCCAAAAAATAAAAATCATCAATTCATCAAGTGTTTTACTTAAATCATTCAGTTGTTGAGTGACAAGTTTGGAATATTGTTGTTCGTTCTGAATAATGTCATATATTATTTAAAGGTAAAAGGAGCAGAGAAGTTTTTTTTGTTACCGACGGCTCAGTTTGGCTAGGTAATTGATGAACCACCGGAAAACTTTGAACATTCCAATGCACAAACACACAACATGTTTGAAAAACCATAATTATTTTTATCGATTCAAATAAATATATATATACAATTACATATAAAAATATCTCTCTCGAAAAGATCTGCAACTTTATAGAATTCCATTTTTGTGGTTGAAAGCCACACGGTTGTCGTCGTGCCATGTTCCAAAGTGATAGATCGACCGCATCTCGTCCAGTTGGAATGCATGCTTGATCAGGGCAGCTTCCAGGCAATTCACCAGATAAGACATGACCGTGTTAGAGGTAGCCCGCCACAGCACAGTGCATGATCACCAGCTTATATAACGAACACGTTGCAATGCCATTCTTGTATACTCATGCTGCAGTTAGCTTGCATATGATATGTCATCGACGACACTAACAATGGCGCCACTCGTCGTCCTCATTTCCCTCGTCTGCGCAACGCTGGCCTCCGGCGCCGCAGGCGTCCGCGTCGAGCTCACTCGCCTCCACTCCGGCGCCGGCGTCACCGCGTCTCAGTTCGTGCGCGACGCCCTGCGCCGAGACATGCGCCGGCACAACGCCGCCCAGCAGCTCGCCGCGTCCAACGGCACGGTGTCCGCACCGACCGGCAAGGCCTCGGCCGACGGCGGGGAGTACCTGATGGTGCTGGCGATCGGCACTCCGCCGCTGACCTACCCGGCCATCGCCGACACCGGCAGCGACCTCATCTGGACGCAGTGCGCTTCCTGCAGCAGCCAGTGCTTCCCGCAGCCGACGCCTCTGTACAACCCGGCCAGCTCCCCCACGTTCGCCGTGCTCCCGTGCAGCAGCTCGCTGAGCATGTGCGCGGCGGTGCTGGCCGGGGCGGCGCCGCCGCCAGGGTGCGCGTGCACGTACAACTTCACGTACGGCAGCGGGTGGACCTCCGGCTTCCAGGGGTTCGAGACGTTCACGTTCGGCTCGGCGCCGGTCGACCAGAGCCGCGTCCCTAACATCGCCTTCGGATGCAGCAACGCCAGCAGCAACACCTTCCAAGACTCCGCCGGCATCGTCGGGCTTGGCAGGGGCACCCTGTCGCTCGTCTCCCAGCTCGGCGCCGGCAAGTTCTCCTACTGCCTCACGCCGTTCCAGGACACCAGCAGCACGAGCACGCTCCTCCTCGGGCCGTCGGCGGCGCTCGACGGCACGAACGTCCGCTCCACGCCGTTCGTCGCGAGCCCGGCCATGGCGCCCATGAACACCTACTACTACCTCAACCTGAAGGGCATATCCCTCGGCACGGCGGCGCTGTCCATCCCTTCCGGCGTCTTCTCCCTCAAGGCCGACGGCACCGGTGGCCTATTCATCGACTCCGGCACGACGCTCACGTTGCTCGTCGACGCGGCGTACCAGCAGGTCCGCGCGGCGGTCCTCTCGCAGGTGACGACGCTGACCACGGCAGACGGCCCTCTCGACCTGTGCTTCGCGCTGCCGTCCGCGGCGTCGGCGCCGCCGGACATGCCGAGCATGACGCTCCACTTCGACGGCGCGGACATGGAGCTCCCCGTGGAAAACTACATGATCTTGATCACTGACACGGACAACGGCCTGTGGTGCCTGATGATGGGGAACGTGAGCAATGGCGCTCAGAGCACGCTCGGAAACTACCAGCAGCAGAACATGCACATCCTCTACGACGTCGGGCAAGAGACGTTGTCGTTTGCTCCGGCCGAGTGCAGCACGCTCTGAACAGAGACCACTCGCACAGTCAGGCATTCTCAACATCTAAACAGCAATATTAAGATCATTTCCGTATTATTAAATTGAACAAAGACCATCGGGAGCTTATCATAAGAACTGATCTTATTTAAGTATTTATTTAAGTAAATTTTCAAAATGGTCTTACTATTGCTGTTTAGATGTTGATTTGTATGGAGCCTCTGCGTTAAATTTTCCACCGTGCAAAAATAGCTCGTGAAAAGAATACCGAATACTAACCTATGTTTCAGACACACTTTGATGTTTACACTTTACAGTCAAGATTTGACTAACAATATATTGTTAAGTATTTATTCAAGTGAAATGACAAAAAGTATAGAAAGGCTCCCTACATCAAAAAATTGCTAGCGAAGGTAATTTAAGAATATCATATATTGCTAGCCCTTTGTATAAATATCCACCGAAAAGATGAACAACAAAGTCCTTTTAAACCGAGATTATTTGCTACGATTTTAGAAAATGGGGTGCAAACTCGGTTCCTATGCAAACTATGCAAACCAACATGCATGGGGACACGTAGGAGGGGTGGGAGGGGAAATTTGTAAAATAACAAGGGAAGGGTGGGAGGTGGGATTTGCAAACCACATGCATGGGGACAGGCAGGAGGGGTGGGAGGCCCATTGAATCAACGTCATGTGGTCGAAATTGAAGTTTGTATAGTTTGCATACGAACCGGGTTTACACCCCATACGGTTGCCTTCTGAAATGCCCGTAATCGGTAACTCTAGTGCAGAAATTCAAAACAGAGCCTAAACGATCGAGAACAACAATAATTAAACGGTCAGATATGCTTACCCATCGCCATCGGTTGTGTGGGTCGAAAGCACCACGACACTATGGACCTTGAGGAAACTCTTGTACGTGTCTGCAGCAAGACATGCCGAAGCCGCCGCTACAGGCTTGACGCTGACATGGTGACTGATAAGTTAGGTGGTCAACATCGGGGTGGTGCTTGGGAGAGAAGCATGCACTGGACGTATCAGCTAAGACAAATGAGCAGCAGGGGCAGGTACTAATTTACTGATAAGCTATTCCAACACTAAACCGTAAAGGTCTGATTACTGATTGCGTTTTGAACAAAGAAAACGCCAGGTCTTAAAAAAATGCCATCCGGTTTTGCACGCCGCAGGTTTTCTACATCTTAGGAGGTAATGTGTGGTGTACAGCCGCACAAGGTTCTCATAGGACCTTTGTGTAGAGGTATCACCACACCTAGACGCACCTTAGGAGGTAATGTGGTGTACAACCGTAAGGCTCCCATGAAGTTTACAGGTGCCTTTACTTTTGTTTGATTACCCTTTTTTGAAAATTCATGCAAAAGCTCAGGTAGTTGGTTACAACTTTAACTACATTTTTATTACATGAAAAGAAGAGAAATATGTTTTCTCATATATAAGTAAGTGCCGGGTTGGCATTGAAAGGCAATGCTGATCTCTTATTGAGAAAATTCATATCAACTTGAGGACAAGTAAGGTCTAAGAAAGGGATGTTGGCCCTCACTATATGCACATCATTTTAGTGCCAAATTCTCACAATATTGTTGATAAACTCATGTCTTTGCTATTAACTGCATCAACTTATCATGACGTATTCAACTATTGTGCTATTCTAAGTTATTATGTTGACATTTCAACGATAAGGCCTGTGGCCCGCATGGAAGACACTCAGAAGTAGGGATCAAAATTTTGGAGAAAATTCAGGAATTTCGTTTTTTTGCAAGTGAATGGAAAAATATATTCCAGTTAAAAATTTTGGTTGAATACATTTTGCACACAATAGCATGGTGGATAAACCCTCGATAGGGGTAAAACATAACTAAATTGAGCCAGCAGGGGGGTTCAAATCAACAACCAATTGTGCAAGAAAAAAAAAGGCAGACCAGTGCGCTGCAGCTCTTGATTTGTGTATTAAAGCAATAAGATATTTAATACTATTTTAAAAAAAATAAATTTCCAGTTTTCGACAAACCTGGCCCAATGTTTAAACGAATTCCATGATTTTCACTTATTTTGCCATTGACCGAAAAATGGCCAAAACGAAATTAAAACTCTGCTCGGAAGCAGACTAGCTGACTTGTTATGGTCCAATAATTCATGTGCATTAATCATTCGCGCATCTAAAGTTCTAAAGCTACTAAGATGGTTTTGAACCACAACGACCGTGACACAGGCGTCTACAACAGTTATGTACTCCCTCCGTTTCTATTTATAGGTCGTTTTGGCTTTTCTAAATGTATAGTTTTTGCTATGTATTTAGATATAATGTATGTCTATATGCATAATAATATCTATGAACTTAGAAAAGCCAAAACGATCTACAGTATAGGAACGGAGGGAGTATCCAAATACCCTACCTTATTACCTAATCCCTTAGAGGTTCAGCGTCGTGAGTGCGTGAGAACAAAGACAGAATATATGCAATGCAAGTTGCCGACTGTCGCGGCCCTTCCAGGCGATTCACAGTGTTGCCCGATGACGCTGGGCATCGGCACGCCGCCGGTGCCCTACCCTGCCATCGCCGACACAGGCAGCAACCGGATCTGGACACAGTGCGCGCCCTGCAGCAGCCAGTGCTTCCGGCAGCCGACGCCGCTGTTCAACCAGGCCAGCTCCACCACGTACCGCGCGGCCCCGTGCGGCGGCAGTTCCAACATGTTCACAGAGTTGAGACACAGGTCTGCCATGTGCATAATGGTTCACCTTTCTTCCATTATGCACATTGGTTTGAAATGCCATGGCAGCCGTGTTTCATAATATCAAAGCTAACAACTGACTTGAGACAGGTCTAAATAAACTTAGATATGGGATTGAAGGCACTGGGTAATGGTTCACCTTTCTTTCATTGAATATGTTTACGAAACATAATTACATCTTGCCCTAAAAAAACATAATTACATCTATTTGGAATATATTTATCACCACTAGCCAGTCAAGACAGAGCACAAATAATGGAGGAGACATGTAACTATGTCAAATCTTCCGCACAGACAAAATGCGCAACAAAATGTTTTCTATCTGTTTTCTTCTCTTTTTTTATTGAGACTAATCCTATTTTCTCCTCTGATTAACGATGATTCAATAATACGGCATGCATGGAGCGGTTACTATATGCCACATGTATGCTAGCTGTGCCCCACCATGAATAAAGGGGATTTAATTGCATGGGCTGGTGGCATGAATTCAGCTTAATATCACATTTTAGTATGTTTGCCATGGTCAAATGTGCATGGTTTCCGATAGTTGATCAGCTTGTGCACCATGAAAGTGATGGGCGAGAGAAGAATTCATTTTTTTCTCCATTTTGTCTCCTTCTGTGATGTATTTTTGTTCTTTTTCTTTCCTTTTTCTCGTCTTCATTCATTCCGCTTTCCTTTCGGGTTTTTGTGTTACTTTTCTTTCCTTTTGTTATTTTCTTTTTTATTTTCATTTTGTTAATCATTTTTCTTTTCTATATATTTATTCACCTTTTCTCTTGTTTACTTCTTTAATTTTTCCTTTTATCCTTCCTTATGTAGATTATTTTCTTCTATTTTGTTTATGTTTCTATCTATTTCTTTTTACTCTATTCATTTTGTTGTTATATAACTATTTTGTTATGGGAGGTTCGTACAGTCTATTGTTAATGTATATATCTGTTCTATGAGTTCACACAATCTGTTCTATGAATACAATTTATTTGTTTCATAAATTCATATAATTTATTATAGGTGTACAAAAATTTGTTCCGTTGGCCCATCATTTGTTCATGTATACAGATATTCATTCTGTGATTTTGCATATCTTACTAAAACTATTTTCAACTTGATTAAAAATATTAACAAAGAAAATTCATCCAAATATAAAGTGGGGTCTTGTTTTGGAGATTTTACTGTAAGAAATCCATGATGCAATTGGAATTTATTTTGATGTTCAGTTTATAATTTGTGGATCTTTTAATTTCAAACGTCTTTATACGTAGTTGGGGTCATCAATTTTGTCTTGTTTGCATGCATGCAGTTCCCTTTACTTTTCAGTGTACACAGAAAGGGTTTATGTTAGACTGAAAATCAAAGAAGCGGCCCAATTAGCGTTGCATACATACGTAACATACAGTCCCTTACCCCTTTTTACTTTACTAATAATCAACGTTGGCAGAAGGTCTTCAGGTGATTGAAGATGCATGTCTAGACGCGGGAAGATGTCTGGACGCGGTTAGTTCTCATCTCTGATTGGATTCGGACAATTCGTGCATCATGGTTGAACTGGGACTTCTCGAAGTTTGAACTCGATACTTTTGGACCACGACCGCGCGAGACGAGTGCGTCAGAGGGATCCAACGACAGCATGTCCCGTTCAGATACTATACCTTACCCAATCCCTTTTTTAAGCGCTCATAAAATCGTCGAAGAAGCCGCCATGTTGATGTCAACCTGACAACAACAATACACTTTCAGAGACTGTTTCGGTTCTTCCAGGCAATTTCACCAAATAAGACCGGCACCGGGTGCCGTGGTCTGACCAGGTTAACACTACCGTGTTAGAACTAGCCCGCTAGGCCGCCACACCACTGGGCATGATCACCAGGCCAGCTTATAAAACGCAAACATGTATTCCAATGCCATTCTTATATACTCATCATCGTGTCAGCTTTCTTACCTGTCATCATCGACGACACCAACAATGGCGTCACTCGCCGTTCTCGTTTCCCTCATCTGCGCAGCAACGCTGGCCGCCGGCGCCTCCGGCGTCCGCGTCGACCTCACGCGCATCCACTCCGGCGTCACCCCGTCCCAGTTCTTCCATGACGCCCTCCGCCGCGACATGCACCGGCACAGCGTCCGGCAGCTGGCCGCGTCCGGCTTCACGGTGTCCGCGCCGACCATGAAGGACGCGAGCGGCCTCGGGGCCGGGGTGCGCGTGCCCGTACAACTACACGTACGGCACCGGGTGGACGTACGGCTTCCAGGGGTTGGAGACATTCACGTTCGGCTCCGCGGCGGCGGACCAGACCCGCGTCCCCGGCGTCGCCTTCGGATGCAGCAACGCCAGCAGCAGCGGCGACTGGAGCGGCTCGGCGGGGCTCGTCGGACTTGGCAGGGGCGCCCTGTCTCTCGTGTCGCAGCTCGCCGCCGGCAGGTTCTCCTACTGCCTCACGCCGTTCCAGGACACCAACAGCACCAGCACGCTCCTCCTCGGCCCGTCGGCGGCGCTCAACGACACCGGCGTCCGCTCCACTCCGTTCGTCGCCAGCCCGGCCATGGCGCCCAGGAGCACCTACTACTACCTCAACCTCACCGGCATATCCCTCGGCACGACGTCGCTGTCCATTTCTCCCAACGCCTTCTCCCTGAACGCCGACGGCACCGGCGGGCTCATCATCGACTCCGGCACGACGATCACGTCGCTCGCCGACGCCGCGTACCAGCAGGTCCGCGCCGCCGTCCTCTCGCTGGTGACGCTGCCGACGACGCCGAGCGGGTCGGCAGCGACGGGGTTCGACCTGTGCTTCGCGCTGCCTTCACCTACGTCGGCGGCGCCGGCCATGCCGAGCATGACGCTCCACTTCGACGGCGCGGACATGGTGCTCCCCGCGGACAACTACATGATGCTGGACTCCGGCGTCTGGTGCCTGGCCATGCAGAACCTGACCGTCGGCACGATGAGCATTCTCGGCAACTACCAGCAGCAGAACATGCACATCCTCTACGACGTTGGCCAGGAGATGCTGTCGTTTGCCCCGGCTGAGTGCAGCACGATCTGACCAGAGCTTTACAGAACTACGTACTATAGAAATATATTTAAGCGTGTGCAGATATATATAGGGTTCATCATTTTTACATTCGGCTGTAAAAAAAATTCATATTCAAAGATATATAGCCCAGAAAAACTGACTAATTGAGAGTTTATAGTGCTATGTATACATACTCCCTCCGTATAGGAATTAGAAGTCGTTTTGTACAACGACACGATCTCCAAAACATAACTTTGACTCCTTATTTTGATAAAAATGTTTATTAAAAATAATATATTTATACTTTTATAAAATTATTTTAAAAGACAAATCTATTGATATAGTTTTCACATTTCCAAACTCAACGACTTAAAAGTTATTCATGATTTATATTACCAATGTTTGACTAAAACCTTGTCCAAAACGACATCTAAATCCTATACGGAGGGAATATTGTTTTCTTGTTCCTGTTACAGTCTAATTGTTTGATTTTCCTATCCGTGTGGTACGGGAATTGTGGTGTATACTTGTACGTAGAAGTGTTTTCCTTTGAGGTTGGTATACTTTTTTCTTCTTTATACACCGAGTTTCAACATATACACCAAATAAATGTAGCTTAATAATTAGACAAATGAGACAATCAATTATTGCTCCACCCATAAAAAGGTGATGCATGTTCTGGTTTTCTTCTGTCAACCCTTCCAAACTATGGCTACATATTTCCTTTCAGGTTTTAAGTTTGAACGTTTAAAGGTTATACAATTAGATTTATATCCATGAAGCATACTTTTGCTATGTTGTATAAATATTTGTAACAAATCAAAGTTATATTTTGGAGATCGTGTGTTGATGTTTGAAATGTCAGCTATTCGAGACTAGAGGGATTATGAAACTCAACATGCAAAACAAAATCGATTGACTCAAGTAACATACGTACACCTGATAATGACATCTGACCAACCGATATAATGCATAATGTCCACAATCTCCAACCTCATTGTTGGACCACCATAGGAGGTAGGGCTCAAAGCAATGAGATGTCAGTCAATCGATTTAGCAAATGATTTCTCCTGTTGTTGGTCTTTCTGGCCATGTAATCATACGGAAATCTGCTCCAACTCCAAGTACGTGTGTGACATGGTTTTCCCTCCTGTACGTTCCCTGGTGTAGTACACTCTGACTTTGGTTGGGAAATTGGATGGGGTTTTCTCTATCAGTTCATCCTCTATAACTTGTTTGTTACAGATCTTCAACTAAGAGACTATGCATTGCAATGCTGATGCACAGGATCATATGTGGGGTCACAGAATCAACAAATCATTGGTGCAAGTGTTCTGAATCATGCTTCGCTCACGGTAGCTCCTCCACCATTGTATCAAAGTGACACATATAACATCCCATTCGAACATCGAAAATGCTTCATGTACAACCATTTTGCGTACAACTTATTAGTACAACCATGTATCCACATTGATGAGCTTTCCATCCAAATGATTTTGAACCATTGATTCCTGAGTTGTACTCAAATGGTTGCATATTTGCGTAGCAGTACTCTTTTGAAAATATAATGAGATCGATCTTGGAATCTTCTCTTAGATGGCAAAGATCCTGTGCTGATTGCGACACTCGCAGGTACGAGCAAATGTATGACCACCCTACCCTCAGGATCATCAGTTTGTAGCTTGAAGTTTGAAATAATTATCCCACTGAGATTGTTCTAGGCTAAATAATATTTTTTTTGAGCCCAGGCAAATATTTTCTTAGGGCGCCAAATAGTCTTAGCTTGTGAATACCGAGCCCCACAAGGCCACAACACCAGAAAAACACGTTACATGTATATCAATCGGTGGTGGCAATTTTTTAATGCAACTGGAGGGTATTATCCTCTTAATAAAAAATTCGAAGAACTAGTAGACAGCAGAAAGGAAGAAGACCAGGGAAAACAAAGCAAAACCTAAATCTAAGACGATCTAACCATTTTTTTATGGGTACGGCTGGGGTGAGCCATTAGTCGTTTTTTTTACTCTTTGTTTTTCTTTCTTCTTGTAATAAAATTACAGTAAATCTCTTGCTGTTCCATTAAAAAAAAGTTGCAGGAGCCCTGCATCGTCTTTTACTTTTTTGAGTCTAGCACTGAAGTGTCATTTAAGAAGGGAAGGGGGCATAAGTTTCTTACAGTTCGGATATTACATAAAACTAACAATCACAACTCATTCACTGCTACTAACATGAGAACTAGACCAGCTCTGAACCTCCAAAGGCCATTTGCCTCAACATTATTTCAGATAGTTTAGCCATTCCGTGATGTTAATTTAACCCCTATGTTTAAAGTACAAGTTTATGACCTACCCTTTTTAACTTAGACTTTTGGGTTGCATTCGACTCAATAGATAAAACTCCATTATCTTACCCATCTTTGTCATGCCATGGGCCTCGGCTAACTAAAAGGGTTAGATCATAGTATTGAAATATCAAGCTAAGTTTAAATGCATTCAAAATTCAAGATAATCACTAAAACGAAACCGCTGGTTTTCTTTGAACAAACATCTATCCAACTTTTCCTACTCCCCACGTTTTTTTTCTTCATCCCTATGATGTTAATTGCTATCTCTGTTGATCGATCTCATCTAATATCAACATTGGTGGTCAATTTACAGGCGATACCTGCACGCCGTTTTTCTCCTACATATGGTCTGATCCAGTCAATCCCTGCATCTGACCTGCTTTTGGACCATGGCGGCTGCTCCTTGGAGAAAAAGCGCCTAACAATTATCCAACGACCACAGGTCCCGTTCAATTTTTTAGAGCCATGTTTGAACGTGCTTATTGCCTCCACGCCGAACAAATAGCTCACCTAATCCCTAAAAGATTCAGCGCCCATACAATCGTAGGCGACACCCTCTTGGCATGAGCGCGACAACAATCCCAGAGGCCCAGCAGAGCTGCCGACTGTTTCACCTCTTCCGGGCAACTCACCAACTGAGACCGGCACAAGATGGCGTGCTCTGACCTGGTATTGGCTAGATGCTATCTTGGAGAAAGCCACAAGCACAGGCCCATGATCACCTCATATAAATCTCACTCATTTCGATGCCATTCTTGGATAATTCCAGCTGCAACTACGTCTTGAGTTGAGGTTTAGATGTCGTCTTCACAAATGGCGTCACTCGCCGTGCTCGTCTTCCTCGTCTGCGCGACGCTCGCCTCCGGCGCCGCCAGCGTCCGCGTCGGGCTCACCCGCATCCACTCCGACACCGACATCCCCGCGTCCCAGCTCGTGCGCGACGCGCTCCGCCGCGACATGCACCGGCAGCGCTTCCGGTTCGGCCGCGAGCTCACGGCCTCCGACGGCGGCGGCGCTGCTACCACGGTGTCCGCGCGCACCCGCAAGGACCTCCCCAACGGCGGCGAGTACCTGATGACGCTGGCCATCGGCACGCCGCCGGTGTCGTACCCGGCCATCGCCGACACCGGCAGCGACCTCATCTGGACGCAGTGCGCGCCCTGCGGCGCCCAGTACTTCAAGCAGCCGGCGCCGCTCTACAACCCGGCGAGCTCCACCACGTTCGGCGTGCTCCCGTGCAATAGCTCGCTGAGCATGTGCGCGGGGATGCTGGCGGGGGCGGCGCCGCCGCCGGGGTGCGCGTGCATGTACAACCAGACCTACGGCACCGGGTGGACGGCGGGCGTCCAGGGCTCGGAGACCTTCACCTTCGGCTCGGCGGCGGCGGACCAGACCCGCGTCCCCGGCGTCGCCTTCGGGTGAAGCAACGCCAGCAGCGACGACTGGAACGGCTCGGCGGGGCTCGTCGGACTTGGCCGGGGCGCCCTGTCGCTCGTGTCGCAGCTCGGCGCTGGCAGGTTCTCCTACTGCCTCACACCGTTCCAGGACGCCAACAGCACCAGCACGCTCCTGCTCGGCCCGTCGGCGGCGCTCAACGGCGCCGGCGTCCGCTCCACGCCGTTCGTCGCCAGCCCGGCCAAGGCGCCCATGAGCACCTACTACTACCTCAACCTCACCGGCGTATCCCTCGGCACGACGGCGCTGCCCATTCCTCCCAACGCCTTCTCCCTGAAAGCCGACGGCACCGGCGGGCTCATCATCGACTCCGGCACGACCATCACGTCGCTGGCGAACGCCGCGTACCAGCAGGTCCGCGCCGCGGTGATGTCCCTGGTGACGCTGCCCACGATCGACGGGTCGGACCCCACGGGGCTCGACCTGTGCTTCGCGCTGCCGTCCTCGACGTCGGCGCCGCCGGCAATGCCGAGCATGACGCTCCACTTCGACGGCGCGGACATGGTGCTCCCACCGGAGAGCTACATGATCTCGGGCTCCGGAGTGTGGTGCCTGGCGATGCGGAACCAGACGGACGGCGCCATGAGCACGCTCGGCAACTACCAGCAGCAGAACATGCATATCCTCTACGACGTCCGGGAGGAGACGCTATCGTTTGCTCCGGCCAAGTGTAGTACTCTCTGACCAGATCTGTACAGATATACCGTATACGTGTGCATATGACTCGACGATTTTTTATGTAATTAACTAATTAGTATCCGAATTCCATTATTGAGAATGAAACATGTTCAGAGTTTAATTGAACAATATATTACTCAAATGGGGTTGAATATTCCCATGACTGAGACACCCAGTACATCTATTTCAACTAGCAAACACGACAACGATGACTAAATAGAGTAAGCATACATAGATGTGATAAGGACAGATGACCAAACGATACTTATTCATAATAACCTATACAATCTGAAACGTAATTATTACATTGTCATTGCCGTCAACATGGCCATATCATATATGAGGTACCGAGCTATGCAAAGAGATGTCGCTCAATTAAAACTTCGTTTCCGACTCCGTCTCCTTTTTCTCTTGGAAGCAATTCTCTGAGTTGGATTGACACAATGATTTCTCATGAGCTCCGGATTGTCTTTCTCCTCTAGTAATAATATAGAAATCAGCTTCGAGTATGTGTCAAAGTTTGCTGCCCTGAGGTTCCGATGGAGCATAAGCTGACTTGGCGGGAACGTAGACAGAGTCTTCTCAATCATTTCCTCTTCTGTAATTTCTTGGTCACAGATCTTCAGTTGAGAGACTATTCGTCGTATGGCAGAATCATACGTAGTCACAGAGTCAAAGCCAGCGAAGTTCAAGCGTTCCCATTCAGACTTCGCTTGAGGTAGCTCTACTGCCTTCTTCGCATCAAAGTGATCTTTTAAGGATTGCCATAGGACAAGTGGATCGAATTCAAAATTGTACTCGTTTTTGAAATCTTCGCCTAGATGGCGGCGCATGTAGGATAGAGCCTGTGCCTTCTGCTGATCGCTGCATTTGGTGCCTGAGACAATTGTGTCACTGAGATTGTTCTCTGCTAAATAAATCTTAACCTCAATAGCCCACGACAAATATTCTCTTCGGGCACCAAATGGTACGAGCTTTGGAAAGTCTAATGTCACAACGTTAGACATATATTCTTCCTACAATACGTAAGCAAATATTTAGTCAAAGGACATATGTACAACTATGAAAAATGATCATTTGACCAAAGGACAAACACCTACTGAAATAATTCATTTGGCCAAAGGACAAATAATACCTAAGAAAATGGAAAATATAATATGGATGCATGAACCCCAAATCTAAATAGGGTTCACATTGATTTTTTTTTCTCAAACATGTAGTGTCGAGAATCGAAGAAGTATCACAGGCATTTGCAGAACGTCTCGAAGAAGTATCACAGGCATTTGCAGAACGTGGAGCGGCTTGTACTCACGCCATGATACAACAAAATGCTCAAACAATAAATAGAAAACATCCGATCCAAACAAACAGCAAGGTTGGATACTTTCTAGAGCAAGGCTTGCGATGGTTAATCAGAGGATTAAAAGCTTTCACATGAAGTTCAGCGAGAAAAGTTTGCTGATACGAATGAAGTTTGCCGATATTCTGGAACAACATGCTTTCTAGAGCAGACTCAAACAGATGCAGTCAATCAGTGTAGGATCTGAATTGAAACAGATTGTCCCAAACCAGGGCATCAACCAGATAGACAAGTACAGTTGATCTAGCGAGGCTGCATAACACTCAAATCAAACAAAAAAGGTGCCCATATGGTTCCAAGATTGAAAGAGAGAGGGATCGATGGAAGAGATGCATGAACTCACACGATCGATCTCGTCGCCGTCGTCGATGGATGCAGCGGCGCAGTGTCTCGCCGGAGGGAGTAGTAGTCCTTCGCCTCCTCTCCCACACGGGAGACGAACTGACGAAGGCGACGACACTGATTTCTCTCGGCTCCTTGCAATTGGTAGCAGTTGCAGAGAGGTGAAGAGACGCGCCGAATGGATCGTGATGGGCCCAAATTGGTGGGCTTGTTTCGGGGCGGATGCGAGTCGGCGTGGGCCCTTCCATTTTGGGAGAAGAGTCAGTCAGGTGTGGGCTCACGATGGTTGCGAGAGCTGGGCCAAATCGTTGGGCTCACTAAAATTCGAATTCAGTCATGTCAAAATATTCAAATTCAGTCATGTCAAAATTCGAATTTAGTGATTGAAAACTAAAATTCAATCCGTTCTGCTAGTGGCGGCGCTGGCTTACGCTACAACGAAAGAATCTAACTGGCCGCGAGACGAACGCGGACAAAAAATGTATAAACTTGTAGCGACGCTGTACAAACGTGCGACGCACTCCGCAGCCACCAATTCAATCATCCATATACATACGTATTTGATATTTTAACGATCACATATGCAGAACTAGTTCGTCTAGAATCGATCCATACAGCATCAACAAAGTGATTCTTGACGCTTCTCCAATGGCCTCGAAGCGATTGCTTCTCCTCTGCCTGTTGTTCATGTTGCGGTTCTTCGCCGCTCCCAGCAAGCCAGACCGCGGCATCCGTCTCGAGCTGACGCACGTCGACGCCCGCGGCCTCCTCGCGGGGGCTGACCGCGTCCGCCGCGCCGCCGAGCGGAGCCACCGCCGGGTGAACGGCCTCCTCGCCGCGGTCACGCCGCCTTCCGCATCGACGCTGCGGAGCGACGGCGCTGCCACGGCGGCGGCGGCGTCCGTGCACGCGAGCACGGCGACGTACCTCGTCGACCTCGCCATCGGCACGCCGCCGCTCGCGCTCACGGCCGTGCTCGACACGGGCAGCGACCTCATCTGGACGCAGTGCGACGCGCCGTGCCGGCGGTGCTTCCCGCAGCCCACGCCGCTGTACGCGCCGTCCAAGTCCGCGACCTACGCCAACGTGTCCTGCGCCTCCAAGCTCTGCGCGGCGCTGCCGACCCCGATGCCCTCCCGCTGCTCGGCGTCGGCGCCGGCGCCGGAGCAGGGCTGCGAGTACTACTACTCCTACGGCGACGGCAGCTCCACCGACGGCGTCCTCGCCACGGACGCGTTCACCTTCGGCTCGGCCGCCGCCGCCCGCAGCCTCGCCTTCGGGTGCGGCACCGACAACCTCGGCGGCACGGACAACTCCTCCGGCCTGGTCGGGATGGGGCGCGGCCCGCTGTCGCTGGTGTCCCAGCTCGGCGCCACCAGGTTCTCCTACTGCTTCACGCCATTCCACGACACGGCGGCGTCGAGCCCTCTGTTCCTGGGCGCGTCGGCGAGCCTCTCCCCCGCCGCCAAGTCCACGCCGTTCGCGCCGAACCCGGCCGGCCCGCGGCGGGGCTCCTACTACTACCTCACCCTCGAAGGGATCACCGTTGGCGACACCCCGCTGCCGATCGACCCGGCCGTGTTCGAGGTCACCGCTTCCGGCCGCGGCGGCGTCATCATCGACTCCGGCACGACGTTCACGGCGCTGGAGGAGCGCGCGTTCGTGGCGCTGGCGCGCGCCGTCGCGGCGCGCGTGGCGCTGCCGTTCGCCAGCGGCGCGCACCTGGGGCTCAGCCTCTGCTTCGCGGCGCCCGAGGGGAGGGGGCCCGAGGCCGTGGCCGTGCCGCGGCTGGTGCTCCACTTCGACGGCGCCGACATGGAGCTGACGCGGGGGAGCGTCGTGGTGGAGGACAGGGTCGCCGGGGTGGCGTGCCTCGGGATGGTGAGCGCGCGGGGGATGTCGGTGCTCGGCAGCATGCAGCAGCAGAACATGCACATCCTGTACGACATCGAGAGGGGCATGTTATCCTTCGAGCCGGCCAACTGCGGCGAGCTCTAGGATTGGGGACGATGTGCATGGGCGATTTGTATGTTGATATTTCTTGCACGTTGTTTAATAATGCTGAGGTTGTTTTGAGGTACATTTCCTGTCTGCCTTCTCCTTAAACTTGAGAATCAACATGACATCAGAGCCAAAAAGGATTGGGAAGCAATCACCATGGAAGGAAAAATCACCAATTGTGAACTAAGCTATTAAGTTCCTCGTGGCGAAACCTGCTCACTGGGTATTGAAAGTCTCATTCTTTTTGTATAGGGGCTCGTATTTACGGACAATTATTTTTTCAGTGGTAAACAACATATCCATCGTGTGAATTTGTACATATGTAACTTTTGTTATATATATATATATATATATAAAGGTAGGGAGCTTCCTGCTGGTTCCGTCAAAAAAAACATATTTATCGTGTCGATAGCGCGATTATGGTGACTTTGTTAGACTCGACATCTCCGGACACTCTTGGATATGTTCACAAAATTAGGTGTGCATGTGGGCAATCATAGGAGTAGGTGATGTATAGTGCACCACATAAGTTTTGTTGTCGATGGCGTGCACATCTATCCAGCGTTGCCGACCTTCGTCATGCCCTGTTACTTCTGTTGCCAATGGTATGCACATCGCACTCAGTTTTCCTCGTATTCTACATTTCAACTTGTGATACAAATATTACTCTGGAGTCTGGACAGATTAAACTCAATTAAGTCGCCATCATACAGTGTTTCAATGGTTTGGTGCTGATAAGGTCAATGGGCTTTTGCTTTGTTGATCAAAGCAAAACCAACGGAAAGCAAATGGACGAAGACGTCGGACGACATGGCGTGCAAACCTGCTCTGCTCACGCTCGCTGCTGTCGTCCTCATCTCCCTACTCCCGCCGGTGACTTTCTCGACGAACTCTCCCGGCTTCCGCGCCACCCTCACACGCGTCCACCACTATCCCGGCAACTACTCCGCCGCGGCACGCCGCGACGGGCGCCGCCTCGCTTCCCTCTCCCACGCCGCCACGGGACGCGCCGATGCGAGCACGAGCTCCACCCGCGCCCGTGGCCTGCTCCAGGCGCTGGTCGAGAACGGCGCGGGGGCGTACCACATGAACGGCGGCGACATGGACGGCGCCTCGGGCATCGTGGGGCTCGGGCGCGGCGCCCTGTCCCTCGCGTCGCAGCTCGCCGTCGGCAGGTTCTCGTACTGCCTCCGCTCCGACGCCGACGCCGGCGCCAGCCCGATCCTGTTCGGCTCCCTGGCGAACGTCAACGTGACCGGCGGCGGCAAGGCGCAGTCCACGCCGCTGATCCGGAACCCCGTGGCGTCGCGCGGGCCGTACTACTACGTCAACCTCACCGGCGTCGCGGTCGGCGCGGCGGAGCTCCCCGTCACGTTCGGGTTCACGGCGGCCGGCGGCGGCGGGGTGATCGTGGACTCCGGCACGACGTTCACGTACCTCGCCGAGGCGGGGTACGCGGTGGTGAGGCAGGCGTTCGTGTCGCAGATGGCCGGTCTGGCGGAGGAGGTGAGCGGCGCGCCGTACGACTTCGACCTGTGCTTCGCGGCTGGCGCCGGGGCCGCCGGCGGGGTGCCCGTGCCGAGGCTGGTGTTACGCTTCGCCGGCGGCGCGGAGTACGACGTGCCGCGGCGGAGCTACTTCGACGCCGTGGACGAGCGCGGGAGCGTGGCGTGCCTGCTGGTGCTCCCGACGAGGGGCGTGTCTGTGATAGGCAACGTGATGCAGATGGACCTGCACGTGCTCTATGATATCGATGGCGGGACCTTCTCCTTCGCGCCGGCGGATTGCGCCCGCCTTTGATTTTGGTGTCCATTATTATTCTTCATAGCTCGGGAGTTTTCCATTGCGCTGATTGATCACGCATGCATATACACGTTTACATGATGTATATCTGGATTTACGGTTCTACGGTACTTGGTGAGCTACAACCTACAAATCAGATATATGGGCCAGACTGCTCACGGCTGTTGCCCTGGTGGTGTGCGCCGCCGGACGGTGAGCAGTACACGGGACGGGAGCATGTATTCCGACAATTACATGTAGACAGTGCGCGGTAGTAGAGACAGAGAAGAAGTGCATGTGCGTCAATGGGCACACAAAAGAAATATCATACTGGCTAAACTCTTTACCCCAGGAAAAGATGATACGAAGTACTCCCTCCGATCCGTTCCAATTTGTAGGTCGTTTTGGCATTTCAAGATTCATAGTTAGTAGTATGTATCTA